>CAAKHG010050217.1:15103-47106 GCA_901007715.1 Dactylopterus volitans
TGGCAGGGAGCATTATCCTGCTGGAAGAGGCCACTGCCATCAGGGAATACCGTTTCCATGGAAGGGGGGACATGGTCTGCTACAATGCTTAGGTAGCTGCTACGTGTCAGAGGAACATCCACATGGATGGCAGGACCCAAGGTTCCTCAGCAGAACGTTGCCTAAAGCATCACAATACCTTCTTCCCATAATGCATCCTGGTGCCATGTGTTCCCCAGGTAAGTGACACACACACACACACACACACACACACACACACACACACACACACACACACACACACACACACACACACACGCGGGCACACTTAGGAGCAGGGATTTGGTGTCCAGCAGTGTGTAGACATCCTAGTGGTGATCTGTCACTGTGTGTGTGTGTGTGTGTGTGTGTGTGTGTGTGTGTGTGTGTGCTTGTGTTGGCTTTACCGTCACATGTGCCTCCTCTTGTGTGCTTGTGCTTATGTGTGTGTGTTTTAACGCATCTTGTGAAGGCTTCGTTGCACTCATCAGGATATCGGTGTTGAGAAATGGCAGTGCCAGTGAAGTGACAGTTGTGTGTGCGGCGTGTGTGTGCGGCGTGTGTGTGCGGCGTGTGTGTGCGAGGATTGATGGGCCGGAGTCTGACAGCAGCCATATTGCGGAGAGAGAGAGGAGGGATGGAGGGATGAACAGGAGGAGGAGGAGTGTTGTAGCCCCGTCATCCTCACAGGTTAATATTGACACAGCCTGGGCAGATACAGCGCCTGCAGCACTCATCAATCATTTTCAGTGGACCCATACAAATGTACTCACATACACACACACACACACACACACAGTCACACACAACAGCACACTTTCAAAGTTGGCCAGTAATGTGGGCTGTTTGCACAAGTTTTGAAAATCGAATTAAAAAAAAAAAACTTGCTTTCATGAGTACTAAACCCACACATGCGCCAAACTCAGTTATTTTTATTAGTTTGATAATAACTAACCCTTTTTGTTTGAAAATTTCACTTAAATAAGCGCCAAAACAATTCCGAGAACTTCACAAAAAACAAACAAACAGTTGTACGACAAATGTAGATTAATCAAGCAAATATGTTTTCAAAAGTATCTTTTTGCACACTTCCTGCTTCGCAAATTGTGGTTGTCATAGCATTGTTGTTAATCATTCCAGA
This sequence comes from Dactylopterus volitans, assembly GCA_901007715.1. Classification (NCBI taxonomy): domain Eukaryota; kingdom Metazoa; phylum Chordata; class Actinopteri; order Syngnathiformes; family Dactylopteridae; genus Dactylopterus; species Dactylopterus volitans. The sequence continues at coordinate 16,263 of CAAKHG010050217.1, forward strand.
AAGCCAGAAAAAAAGAAGTTCCCTTGACAAACAAAACAATCAATTAATGCAACTTTACATCCATCAATCATTGTGCGTGTCACTGAATTACCATAATCTGTGCATGGTGGCTGTTTTAAGAGCAAACATTAATTTCCAAACTATAAATCACAAAGTGTCTCCATACCCCTCTGTGCGCTCTGACAGCTTCGTCTCTCATTGCTACAGATGAAGCTTTACTTGAAACCACTTTAGTTGTACTAAAAAAAAAAAAATGTAATCATATGTGCAATAAAAAGGCAGGGGTCTAACAAAGTTTCCCCATACAAAATGTAACCACAATGTCAGGGAACGCCTATTAATCATATTTAGACTATGACAATGAAATATAATAATTGTGTTTTTCATTAATTTTTCATTAGTGATGTTTTTTTTTTTTAAGTTGAAATTTTGAACTTTTGTCAAGGAATGTAGTTCACACGCTTCAGAGCTCAATTCCTTTCCTCTTTTTCATTTGCTTTTTCTTTCTTAACGTTACTCTTTTTGTTCGTCCCTCTGCTTCCAGCACTGGAATGGTTACGTGGATGGGCTGAAAACGTTCGGCCACCAACGCGACTACGATGGCCTGGTGGTTCTCCTGTCCATCACTGACTCGGTTCATGATCCTCGCCAGCAGGTGGCCGTCTACTCTGACAACGCAGATATCCTAAACCAGGTAAAGCAGCTGCGAGCGCCACAGTACTACTCCAATAGATGCAACTCAGCTGGCGATATTAGTGTCTCCATTTTGTGATCCACTTTCCAGAAAATCTATTTGATTTAAAAAAAAAAAAAAAAAAGTGATTTGCCTTTTGCCGGGTTAATTTCACCAAATACTTGGCTACATTCGGCAGCAATGAACGTGCAACACTGTCCCCCCGCCTCCAGCCGTTTTGCTCACTGAGGTTTCTCCTGAGACGTAGACTGGTGTAATTCCCGTTGCAGATCTGCTGCGAGTTAGAGGAGTCGTCCAGCTGGTCTCTCTCTGGCGAACCTGAGGCAAAGGAGGGCCTTCAGGTTTACCACATTCCTATAAACACTCCTTTATCCTCCGGTAATTCTCCGCTGGTGGAGGAGATCCAGAGTCTCCTCAAAGAATTTGTCGATCGCCGGAGCTCCGTGCTGGCCTGTCACCCCAGCAGTCGAACTTCCTCCACAGAAGGAGTGGCGGGCAGTGTTGAGTTCTCCCAGGGGTCTTCTGGTATCAATGACATGGATGGCTCTGACCTAGACCGAGTCGAGGCAGGCAGTGGAGACGCGATGACAATAGCAAGGTAGTTAAAGTCATCCCTCAATTGATTTTGTCTCGTCCATTGTGAGGTCAACTCGTGGAAAAATTTAATCTTAAGAATCGGTATCGTTTCTTAATTAACTTTAGGCAACCATTGACAGTTTTGTTTCATCTATTTAAATAGGGCAGACGATGAAGCCGACACAGGAGGTCCAGAAGTTGGTGCGAGTGGTGAGCTAGTAAGTCCTGACAGCGGTATGACCACCATCCGCAGCAGCCGTTCCTCCAAGGAGAGTTCAGTGTTCCTTAGTGATGACAGTCCCATCGGTGAAGTTGTAGGTGGAGGATTCGCAGCAGGACCAGGAGGACTCCTCATGAGGAACCCCTCTCCTCTGGGGTTGACATCTCTCTCCCCACCTGTCCCTCCTGAGAGGAGGAGGAACCGCTCTAGCAAGAATAGAAATGACAACTTTGACCTGTTTAGCTTTGACCCGCTCCACTCTGGTGACCACTCTCTGCCAGCGGGTGGGGAATCTGCAAATTCTGGAGTGAAAGATGACGACGGAGGAAGAACAGCTAGAAGCTCAAGCCTATCCGAGTACGAGGAGCTCAGCATGGTGGATTTCTCCGCCACCAATTCAATGGGTGGACTTGAAAGTAGACATTCTTCACTTGACCCCCAGGGACAGATCCATGGAAGTGACATGACTGACACAGTGGTTCCTCCAACCCCGGTCAACAGCCTGGTGGGTAGTCGTCCATCCAGCAGTTGCGGTGTCAGGTTCTTCCCCGAAGATGTAGTTGAAAGGATAAATGGCCTGCAGCATAAAGACAGTGTGTCATCTTCCTTGTCGGAAACCTGGGAGGAGCTCGGTTTTGACACACAAGGAGCACTACCCTCTATTGATAGTGGTACATGGAATAGAGCCAAGATATCTGAGAGCCCCCAGAACATCGTGGAGGAAGTTGGAGGTGAAGAGTCAATCGGTGACACGAAAGAAAGAGAAAGCAGGGAAAAGGTCTCTAGGTCAGAAAACGTCAACCAGAGGGGAACGATCCTGGAGCCCCAGCTTAGTCTGATCACTGAGCAAACTGAATCACACGACAACTGGCATCCAGACTCTGTGCTTCGCGATCAGTGGGACCCTGTGACTTTGGCTGATCTACAGTTAACACCACCAGAGGAGGAAGTAATTGGAAAATACAAAACCAGTATCACTGAAGCGAAAAAAACATCGTCTTGGCCAAGAACGAAAGCAATCTTGAACACTTTAACGCCAGACACATCAAAAGAAGAGGAAGAAGGGGCGCAGGCCAGCAAAGGTGGCAGACAGATGGAGCTGCTGGATTTCTGGACCTACTCAGCACAGAAGGGATTTCTTAAATCTGACAGCGGAACGACCACTTCTTACCCTGAGTCACTAGATATGTGGAATATGACAATTCGGGATGACAGTCTGTCACCTCTTACAACCCCTGACAATTTGTCTCAAAATTCGGGGTCTTTCAGTGGAGTGACTCTCAATGTTGCGGGAAGCGTGTCCCTGGAAAGTCCACAAGGATACTCCGACGGTGGAATGGTGATGTGGAACACCACAATCCAAGAAGACAGTTCTTCGACAACAAGCCCAGACGGACCAGAAAATGTAAGGAACCTTGGTCACACAGAATTATGGGATGCCAGTTACAACCCTGAGGCAACCGCAACTAAACAGGCAGAAGAAGCTGTGGACAAGGAAAGAGATATGCACAAAGTACTCAGTAAGACACTTGGGGAAATGGAGTGGGGAGGTATAGAACAAAAGGTGAAAATAGTCATTGAGGCTGCAGAAGGTACGACACAGGACGAAGAGACAAGAGACGATAACGTTCAGAATGCTGAGAGACAAAATTATGTCGTACAGAATTTGGAATCTGAACTTTCAAGAAGTGCGACCGTCCCCAACCAAGATCGTGATATGTGGGACCTGCCTGTTCCCGGTATGGTCGCCTCCACCTCAGAGTACGACAACGTAGGAGCTTGGAGCCTGACATCCTCCCCTGAGAACTATGCTAGTCCAGTCATGGGCATAATACAGCTAGAGGACCAATCCAGCCCTTTTATAGCTGTGGCCAAACCTACTCAGATAGATGAGAGATGTGATCAATTCCAAAGATCTTCAGACAAACAACAGCCGGTCAACCAAGTGTTTCTGTTTGATGGATCGAGTGAGTTGAGTGGCATTAGCAGGGATGAGACAGGTTCAACTGAGTGCAAGAATGACATTACAAGTGGAGCAGACTTAGAGATAACTGTCTGTGCAGAGCAACGGAGTGATCATTCCCCGTTTATTGTGGTCGACAACTCTGCCACTCGGTCAAGTTCAACAGATCATCATCCAAGGTCAGCAGAAGAGATTCTGATACAGACCGATCATTCATTATCCCCAGGTCTTGTGAAATGGGATCATTTTGCATCAAAGACACAAGATGGCTGTGAACCAGCACCGATATCCCACAGTCAGGCAATCAAAGACACCCACGTTGATGATGATAGGCCCACTGGGGGTCATAACAATGAAAGCAACAGAATGGTGGAGGAGAAAACAGGAGAGACCATATCCCTAAGCTCCAGCTCCGGGGGGGAGAGAGAGACACTTAAATATAGCCCCGACAGCCTCCACCCATCCAGTCAAGACGAGCTCAGGTCCAATTCTGACGGGGATTCATCATCGGGCTTAGAAATGGAATACATCATTCTGTCGGGCACAGTGAAGGAAGCTGAGACGGAATGGCATCACAGACATAAAGAGGGTGACAGGCAATCAAAAGTGCCAAGGAAGCCTATGGAAACATTTAGCATGCTTACCTATGCTGCCACGGTGCTGAAAGCCCAAGCCCAAGCAGCACATCGGGAGGAGACCACAGAGCAAAGCAGGCAAAACCAAACCTGCAGCGGTGCCGACAGTATCCACGCTGCAGATGCTCGGCAGGGTCAAACTGTCTTCAAAGCTACGGATGAAGGCAACGCCGATGGGACACGCATAAAAACAGCGGCGTCACATCAGTCCAGCTCTGACATGAGCAACACCTCTGAGAATGACATGGCAGAAATATTTAGCCAATCAAAAAGTGGCCCCGCAGCTTTTCACCCATCGGACTCAATGCCGACAACACAGATAGAAGGAAACTATGATGACAAATCAAGCATCATGACCAGAAGCGTGTCTCCTTCGCTGAGATATCCATCCGATCACTTTCTGAAAACCAGAGAGGAGGTTTATGTCCATTCACAAATCTCAATGGAGGATTCAGATGAGGGTGGACAGTCACCCTGCGCAAATCCACCATGTCCTACCTCTCTGGGGGACTTTCAAGTTTGGGGCGGGCACTTGGCGAGGCAGGACACTGGCCAATCTTCATGTGAACCACAATCGCCGGCACTTACAAACAGCTCTGTCTCCCACACCAGCTCTTATATTGGCACCCCATTAAGTGACTCGGGTATAACCGCTGACAGAGGACTTGGATTACCCTTTTCTGGAGATTTAATGGAGGAGGAGAATGTTGAGGAGGAACAGGAAGAGGAAACTGATGTAGAAGTCACTACCCTCCCAAAATTTACCTCAGAGGTACGAAGTAAAAGGGAAGACAGACAACAGTCCAGTTCCTATGATCTGCTGAGTTTCACTGAGGAGCTGACACGTTTACACACACGTGAACCAAAGAAAGACGAGTTCCAACAGGATACAGTGGACTACTATGATGGACACCCTATGAGGACTGTTTACGGTGACAAATTGCCTGATGAGCAATTGCTTGGGGGTCATGGGGCCTCTCAGCAAAGCCGTTCGCATGTTTTAAGGTAAGCACTGCACATCAAAAGCATAAGCTCAGGTCTTAAGCTCTATTCTACCTTTGACAAATTTACAGATATTCAAATGGTTTTCATCTCAATTTTGTCCTGGATAGTCTGCCTGTCTTTCCAAAAGGCCACTGCATAAACATGCCTTTGTACATATGACAGACCTGCACACACAAATGCACAAGTGTGCCCACCCTCAGTCCCCATAGTATTTTGCATTTGACTGCCAAAATTGAATCAGAAGCCCCAGAGGGTTTGTGTGTGTGTGTTTGTGTTTGCATGTGTGTATGTAAGAGACTGAATGAGAACAAAATTATTTTTGTGTGTGTGTTTTAGATAATGGCAACATTATGGTTCAGTAGGGTTTAGTGGTGAATATTGCACACCACATGTCTTGGCGACATGCCTGGTTTATTTATTTATTTATTTTTAAGTTTACAATGACAGTGTGTGTGTGCGTGTGTGCATGAGACGTATTTTCAGAGAGGATGTTAGAATGGATGTGAATGGTGAGAAAGGGACAAAAATATCGATATTTCCATGTCTTGGTGCAAGGCATAAACTGCTTTAATGTGCAACCCATATGTTTGCAAGCTTTCGTCTCGAGCTGTGTGTGTGTGTGTGTGTTCACTTGCTACATACTAAAAACCAAAAGAAGTGTTTTTGCATGGGAGTGAGGGCATTTTTGGCCAACCCTCACTTCTAAAGAACAATTTCAGGGTTAAGACTTAATCTTGGCCTAAATCTTACAATTGGGTTTTGGTTGGGTTAAAGTTTGAAGGTTGGTGTTAGGCACTTACTTGAGGAGGTTGGGATAAAGGGTTAGCAAATGCATTAAGTTAACAAATGTTCTCACTAAGATAGAAGTACAAGGATGTGTGTGTGTGTGCGCGTGCGCGCACGTGCGTTTATAAATCTGTTTACGCCTCATTAAATATGCATTACCTGCCTCATTACAGCTGGAGCCCCACCACAGCGACTGGAAACAGCTCCCCTAGCGCTCTTACAAGGTGTGTGCTTGAGTTTGTGTGCATCTGTGTATACATATGCAGGCCTGCGAGTGTGTGCATCGGTTTTACTCGTGTGTATAAGAGAATAAAAGTTTACCTCTGTGTACCTCCAAGCCCACATCAGCAAAGAACAGACAGGTATACTATGTTTATCATTTTTGTGCGATTCATTTAAATGTACTGTATGTGTGAGGCACACTTTGCCGTTTCATTATTACAAACTGCGGTTTCGTATGATTGAACGGCATTAAGCAAAGATGATTTGATTTTGAAGCCGTCAGTTTACGTCAGTGTTTTCTTCACCAGCATTCCTCTGTTTTAATGTATTGATTCAACATACACGATGAACTCCAAATGCATGCACATTTGAAAAAAAAAAAAAAAAAAAGATTCCCAGATGGTTGACCATCGCCATGCCATTTAACAGTTATTTCTGAATTTCTTCCCTTTGCAATGATCCAACTTCCCCGGTTCCATTAAAAGAAGACACCAAGATGTGACAGCCCTCCTTTTAACACAGTCAACCAATGAGAATTCTGCATACGAGTGGACAGGAAGTCAGACTGTCACTCAGGGTCAAACCCAGTACGGCTACAACTACCACCACATTGACCAAAGAACCGAAAACCAGAGAGCCTGCATGGAGGCAAAATCCGCCAGCCGGCAGAGCAGCAGAGACATCTACGCCGAGTTTACAACTGATGCCGCACCCATACAGAGCGGAGCTGAACAGGCGGGCAGCTATTGCGAGGGTTCCACTTTCCAATACGCGGCTGAAAGCCAATATGGAGGCGACGCCTCCGAGCGCCGCTCCTCTCAGTATCAAGCCGACGGCCAGTATGAGACACAGGAGGCTCACTACCAGGCGACTGGGAAGCTGCTTCAGTCAGATATCCACGCCGAGAGGGAAGATCACGCGCGCTATGTGCCGGAGGGATACGTCCACTTTCTCCTCTCCAGGTGAGCTTTCGCTTACACCCTTTGCGCCCTGTGTCACGTTTGGCGCTGCTTGGCACATGTAGGCGAGGTTTCTCCGTCTCTCGTCTCGAATTTCCAGTGGGTTTCTCTCAATCACGTGTGTGTGTAAGAGAGCAAGACAGAAAGAGACAAACGGCACATTTCAGCAGATTAGATTATGCGGGAGGTTCAGAGCTGCGTTACTGTATATCACCACAGAGAGGCAGCACAGATTAATTAAAAAAAAAAAATCTGTCCTTTATATACCATACAGCTTTCTTTTTGGCATGAAGGAGCCATTCTAAAAGGTATTTTTAGCCAGAGCATCTTATTGGATGTTACATGTCTATTCAATGAAATATTAAGGAGAGCAGGAACAGATGTGCAGCTAAAATGAGTTTAACATGTAGTCGTGGTTATTGCCTGACAGAAGGTGTAATGCTAATCATAGGGAATGATGATGGGAATGAGAAAGGGAATGATGGCACCAAGAGCATCCGAATGTAGAATAAGACAGAAAAGTGATAGCTGAGGTTTTTTTTACTCGTTAAGCCCCTGTAGGACGTTCACAGATAATTAGGAAACAAACAGGAAAATGCACAGCTGTTGTGTGTCCTCAGTTGGGTGTGAAATGTGAAGCTGAGGGCAGCGATTACCACCAAGTTCACTAAAACATCTCAGACAAATGCAATGTTACATAATTTTACTGGGTCACTCACAAGCCCAAAGAGGAAAAGGCTTCAGTTGTTAAAGAAATATTGCATCTTACAAATCATACAAGTGCCAGGCCGCAGTTTGTGACATTTGCCCTCAATATATTACAATTAATGATGCAAATTCCCATATGTAACCCATAACACACTATACAACATACTTGTTAGCCAGCATCCTTTAATGACACCCATTATCCCATTTTGACACCCAGAAATGCAGATGATAAAGTTCCAGCTATTTACAGTAAACAGGGAAATGAGCTGCCAGAAAGAGCAACCCAGGTTACTCACTTCATATTTCTGATGACCGTGCACTTTTGAATGACTCAAACTCTGACACCTATTGCCAAACTCAATGCACGCAATAAGCGAGAGTTGTTTGAGATAAGAGAATCAACCCATTCCAAAAGCAGGTCATTCTTGTAGGAATAGAATATCAACATAAAACATCCGCTTGGAAAATACGGCATTAGGAGTTCTGAGTGTCACTCAAGTTATACACGTGAAGGTCGGTTTACTCATCATGGCGCGTTCAAATCAGAAAACAGATTTTTCTAAGTGGAAACTGAGAAACTAAATGATGTAAAGACATGCTGTATTACAAAATACAGATTGACTTCCATAATTGTAAAGATGAGAGCCAGTGTTTTGAATTTTCCCCGATTGAAATGCATATATAAATGAAGAAATTCCTAAGATTTTAATCTTTATCTTTTTTTTAAAATGAGGCCCTTGTTCCTCACATAACCTATGAAGGTACATGTTATGTATGCTGAAAATTTAAGAGTCAATATCATGAAAATAGTTGCATCGTTAACCCAGTAAGTTTTTTTTGTTTTTCCTCCATTATATGTACCAAAATAATTCACTCTGTTTATGTACACACTTGTATACTGTGCCGGTGTGTGTGTGTGTGTGTTGCGGCTTAATTGCTCCTCATTAACAGTTGCATCATGGGGCTTATTTTTTTTTCCCCCCACTTTGTAATTCTGATGACCCGCCCCCTGTTTGGGATGCTCGGCAGCACAACCCCTTCCCTTGTGTTGTCTGCGAGTGTGGGTGTGTGAGTGTGTGTGTGCGCACATACGCGGCAGACGTTTTCATAATGAAGGGGTATCATGTGACTCGATCGTGGTACCAGTGGTTCAAGCACTGATGCTGGGGGAAGACACAGAGAGGGTCAGGTAGGTGCCCCAAGATGCAGGTTTTACAAGGACCACGTATGAACGGGTGCAATTTTGCTTGAGCGTTTCTCTGCACGCCTCCTCTCTATTGTTAGCAGGCATTATGCTAATCAGAGTCTGCTGGAGGGGCTGTGGTTGGGGGAGGTAGCAACACTGCGCAGCATTGTTTCCGCAGCCCACACGTGCAGCCTGGGAAGAAGCCGAGAGTTGCTCTCTGCCCCGTCTCAGTCCGCTTTGTTCGCCTCTTTATTTCCACAGTCACAAAACGAATTTTGAAAAAAAAAAAAAAGAAAAACACAAAAAACCTGCCCCTCCTCCAGTGTCATGGGAAAAGTTGAGTTAGTTTTCCCTGTAGATGATCGTCTTTGTCTTATTTGGCCCGATACTGTGCGTGGCCGTGCCAGTGGCCTTCGTGGTGATGGCGATGATCATTTATATTGCGGATCATTATTGCATTTCTGTGCCCCTCAGCAGGCACTCGCAACAAGGAGACAGCGCAGCAGGGATGACGATGAGGACGGCCTCCAGTGAGGAAGTTGAGGATTTGGAAAACAGGGAAGGTAAATAAACACACAAGTTACACGGGCTTCTGCGATGTATTAAATTGTATGACTTTTGGTGCGCCTTCAGCTGTCGATTAATGAAATTATACACGATATGACTTTAACTGTGTTTTGTGTGTTTTCGTATAATCCCAGTGCGACGACGTTCTTTACCTGATTGTGCTTTCAATTTTGTATAAAGGCAGGAACGATCATTCACATCAGCTGTGTTTTTCAATCATCAGGAAAAATTGCTTAAAAATTGGAAACCTGATTCCCCTCCCGCTTTTCATGACACTCGTCCATGTTCTGTTGCTAAAAAAAAAATCCGTCGTCATGATTCTTTCCGAGCTTGCACCTGTTTCCGTAAGCCAAAAGCTTAACACAGCCAAGTCTCACCATCTACAGTGGATCTACAACCTGAAAAAGAATTACGCACCACGATACTCAAAATTAAACCATCTCTCCGCGACCCAGACCCTCCCTCCTCTGCAGATCTTTCAGGCGGCTCCAGTCAGAGAAAGAAGTTAGCAGCTCCACCGATGAACGTGTCACTGGACCGCAGTGAGGGGTCGCTTCTCTCAGAGGACGCGCTGGACACGGAGGACGAGGCGCTGGACACCGGCGACGACCTGGATGTCAACATAGACGAGCTGGACACCTCATCAGAGGACTCGGTGGAGTTCGACAGACACGGTCAGACACAAACTCCTGGACAAAACATTGGACGCTGGAGACGCATGAGCACAGTCGCTCTGCACATGGCTGTTGTCCAGAAAAAAAAAGGAAATGCGGTGAAACTTCTCTATAAATGTCTCAAACAGGGGAGTCAGAGGAAGGCAACATGGGCGCAGCATCGGCACCAGCAGCAGCAGCAGCATCAGGACACGGAGCAGCTGAGGAAGGGAAGGATAGCAGGCTGTGGAGGAGCGTGGTGATTGGAGAGCAGGAGCATCGCATTGACATGAAGTGCATTGAGTCGTACAAGAGAGTCATCTCTCATGGAGGTACACGCTCACAGCAAACACACACACGCCCTGAGAATCCACTGTTTCTCCTGCGTTTTATCATTTCGTTTCTGCTGTAATTTTACACGAGTTTTTGTGCCATAGATGAAAAAGAATTCTGCTTGGAAACTGAAGACACAAATGCTTTTAATTTGAAAGGTCACGGGTTCACCCGGCATTTTTTGCAGAGGCAGAAATGTGAGGGTTTCTCTTTTTCATTAACACTGTAAAAAAAAAAAAGAAGTGTCTTGTTTTTCAGGTTATTACGCTGAACAGAATGCCATCATCGTGTTCGCGGCGTGCTTCCTGCCAGACAGTGACTGCGACAATTACAATTACGTGATGGAAAACCTTTTTCTGTGAGTAAAGCGTCACTACCTGGCCAAAATATATATATATGGACATCTGAATCACTACACACATACATGTAATGTCTGAACATCTACTGTAAACGCTGTTTGCTGCAGGAATATGTGCTCTTTCGCACCACAGGAGCATTAGTGAGGTTGACCACAGTCAGCAATCTAGTTTATCCAAAGGTGGTTGGAAGGGGGAGGAGACTTAAGCGTTGTCCAATTACTACGTGCGCATGTGTGTGTTTAGATATGTAATCAGCACCTTGGAGCTCATGGTGGCAGAGGATTATATGATCGTTTACCTGAATGGAGCCACACCTCGTAGGAGGATGCCTGGCTTCACCTGGATGAAAAAGTGCTACCAAATGATTGACAGGAGGTAATATTCATACATATGCTTCACATTTAAGTCAATGACAAACAAAAGAAAAAATCAAAACATCAGCAAGCATGTTTGACTGCGTGAGGAGTTTTATGATACTGAGCAGGAAATTTGGCGCCTGACGGGAACAATGTCGCACAATTGTGATTGTTGAATCTCCAAAATGTGATGCATTGCATTGTTTGGCAGAAAGTAGGGGACATGCCAAGGACAATATCTTTTTGTTCTATTGTGGGAATGTTTGAGGGCCCACTTGGTGACAGGCATCTAGTTTCTAATATGCATTCACAGACTGGTGTTGCTGTTGTTGGACTGTAAAGCCTAACAATATAAAGCCTAAGAAGAAAAACCTGCTCTAATTGTGCTTTTTTTCCTGCCTATGAGGAGTTGATGACTAATTAACAGGTAACTGTTATCAACAGAGGTCTAACTGAACTTTCACACCATGTTTGCTCCTTCAATTGTCCTACAGATTAAAGAAAAACCTTAAGATGTTCATCATTGTGCATCCCTCCTGGTTCATACGGACTCTGCTGGGAATCACCAGACCCTTCATAAGGTCCCATTGTTGTACTTAAACTAACATAAGAGTTCCGGATAACTAAGAAAATAACGTGCATGTTGCATACTTTACTCAATCATATCCATGTTGTCATTAGAGAGATTAGATAACAAACACAGTATTTTATGAGTCCTGATCAAAGCTATGATTTACTAGAACTGTAGTAATAAAAGTAGATATAGCTCTATGTCATAAAACTTAGAAAGGTTTTATGACAATGGAAATCAAAACTTAAATCAACCTCAGTCACATTTCATCTTCCCTTTTCAACAGCTCAAAGTTCAGCAGTAAAATAAAGTACGTGAATAGCCTGCAGGAGCTGGGAGAGATCATCCCGATGGAATATGTCCACATTCCACCCAGTATTATCAAGTGAGTATGTTTGAATATACAGTCTATTCTGTATCTTCAGTGTATGTACTTGTGTAAAATGTTTGGGTTGCCTTGCCTTTCTTAGACGATGAAGCCCAGATTAAAAGACATCACTTTTTACAATGATTACATGATAGTCATCATAGCCAAGAACTCTATCTCAAGGATTACATGCTGACTTTCTGCATGGATCACGGAAAACAAACTGTTATTCCCAGCAAAAAGTAGGCATATTCATGCATCTCTCACTTTGCCCCAAGGTATGACGAGGAGAGGTCTATACACAAATTTGCATGCATGAGGTAAATCAACTAACCTGCCTGTACTGATCAGTTGTTTCGTAAATATCCCTGAGAAATCCTTTTGCACTACTATCAATTTTCACTCCCTCTAAATAACTAACCTTTGGCTGTCTTCCTTATCCAATCTAATATGTGGCAGACACTGATCTTCTTCTCTCAATCTGTTCTACTGAATCCCACTTCACCTCTTGCCTGTTACATCTGAGTGGGAGTCTAACGTGTTCACCCAAAACCAACCAGATGTACACACAATGACTGCACAGACTGGACCCAATTTGATGGTGTAAAAAATGCGCGGTATATTCACACAACAAAACTGTTAGCAGTGCTTTAGCTCTAAGCTACACCGCTACAGCCTCCAGCGACATGCATTACGATGACAAAGACGATGAGTAAAAGCAGCAGCCGTTCACACAGCAAAGTTCAGTTGTTGCAAACGGGAACCTTTTGAAAATGATCTCCATACACACGGGACTGCAGAAAAACTCCCAAAACTCTGTAGTGTACATGCCAGGCCAGTAATTGGCACTGTGATGAACGAAACACACACACGTGTAGAGACACCTCCATTCTGGGAACTATGAAAAGAACGCGAGTGCTGTAGTGTAAACATAAAATATGGCGAGCACACGAGCCTTTGTATGGAGCATTTCCATTGTGGAGCCCGTCTCTATATCGCTCCATTTTCTGGCACCGCAAAGACTGTTCTCGTGTAGACAGACAGCCAAAACGCAACTAAAGTTTTGCGTTTTCACCCAAAAACACTGTCGTGTAAATGAGGCCTTATAGGAAGAGACATGAAACAAAGCAGCAAACTCTGCAGTTCCCTGAACAGCCACTTGAGGCTATCTCCAAAACTGCTGTGTTAAAATGTCCAGCCTTAAAGCAGAAATGAACGCATTGACAGCCTGGTGCAAACAAAAAAAAAAAAAAAAGTCTACATAGTATGACTAATCACTGAATATATAGGGGACATTTTTCTTTTAAATAAATTATAGTGTAAAGTTATGCATAATTATGAGGGCTCTGAGTGACAGGTTGTGAAGGCATTTGTGACATTCTGACTGGGAATGGTACACGAGACAGTCGAGGGGAGCTGTAACGCTAATGTTCAATAACCGAGATTTCGCGCCAGAATTACGTCGCCAGTGCAACATGGCCGCATCCACAGTTAGCAGTTCTTTAGCTTCATTTTTTGTACATCGGGAGAAACTGTAGAGGTGCTGTCCAGATGTATTTAGTTAGTATACATGATAGCAATAGATTCAATCATATACTGCCCCGAAATAAGAATTAAAAAAAGCCCATCCTTTACATGGCTGCTTTAAGCATTCACATGTTTAGGAACTGAAACAACTTGGTTGAGGGAAACTTTATAGCCTTGATAGCCGGAAGAAATCATGTAGGACAAAACGCAAAATGTCCTCCTTGACACTTTTAGCAGCGTTGTGTTACGTTGCCTCTGAGATGACTGTCACGGGCACATATTTACTTCCTGTTCAAGTACTTTTAGAAACTTCCAAAAACGCTCAAATGTGCACTTACTGATGCGTTTGGTGCACAAAAAAATAGTGAAGATGAGACTTGGGGGAAGGTGGGGGTGGGGGGTAAGTTTCTAATCTTGGGTATGTTTTATAACATTTCTCACTTCCATCTGCCACTTAGCATGCATTAGATCACTTCTGTTAACTACTGTTACAATTAAACCATTATGAACAACTATCGATCCAATCCAATGCTTAACAGGTTAAAATGCTGACTCTTTTGACTGGTGTTAGAGAAGTATTGCATCCCACGCATTGCTGTGCATCTGCACCTCGCTCCTTTTGCCCTTTAGAGCGCCGATGCTTGTTTTCCTTTTACTTCCATTCTATGGCAGCGTGAATACACACAACTAATCCCCAACAATCGCATGTATACTGACAAATGAGGTCACCGCCTTCACCTATTCACCCATCCCGCTAACCTCTGCCCTCCGTCTCTATGCTAACTCAGACTGGACGCAGAACTGGAAGACACGGCAGCCAAGTGAGTGAGTCAACTTCACCGAGGCGCAGAAAGAAGTGACTGCTGCTCTGCTGACAATGGCTTAGAGAGATTTAAACACTTGGGAAAAAAAAGTTTATGAACAGCTCACGTTTCCTTAAATGTGCCAGAAAATCGTTAATGATTGTAGACATCAGCTTCCAAAGATCACAGAACAACCTGAGCAGGGCTATTGGGTTCGACAATCTGATTAGTGATACACATACAGGGGGGAAAAAAGCAAATAATTCCAACATTCATGTTTGAGATGCATTGAGAGGTAAGATTTCTTGGCCAATTTCTCCACAGTTCAGCAATAAACCATCTAGTCAAAGCTTTGCGTGATGAGCCCCTTTTCCATCAACACTCTCAGGAACTTTTATTTCCAGGAACTGATTTACTTGGGTAAACAAACTCTGTTAATCTGAGTGGTACATGCTTCCGCCACTCCCCAACGTTCTGGAAAATGTATTAAAATCAGGCTGATGATGTATGAGGGAGTAAAAGACTGCACGACACGTTATAGATGTCGTGCTGGTTAAACCCTAAACCAGCACGCATTTTCACTGAGGCCCGCATTTCATTCTCCTTCTCTAAACCTTAAGAAGTACTTGTACTGCAGTTGTATTTTGGTGCCACGCACACGGACAGACAGATGTTAAGCTAGCATTTTTCTAAAAAAGAAAATAGTAAAGGAAAATCCCCCCAAAAAAGAAAAAAAAGGTGCAAAAAGTCAGGCTTCCGGCCCACTGTCTGGACTAGCCGGACCAGGACAGCCAGAGAGCCGGTCTGGGTCTCCCGGTCCTTCCGTCTCGACTCCCTTAAGAACATTTCCTCCGCTTGTGGCGAGTTAATAGCGAATATTTGTGTGATTTTACCTTCGTTCCACTGGTTCGCCGCCTCCTGCCCATGTTGGCTCACGGCCGCAGGCAGCCAGGTCGCCGAGTCCTTCGTCGTCGCAGTGCCAGATGCCGGCCTGAGGTCCAGAATGGCGCCGAGCCGGTCGCTCGTTCGTACGGCGGTCGGACCCACCGCGGCCGCCGTGCTCCCTCAGCTTCTTGCAGCACCGTCCGAGTCCCCAACTTCTCCCGAACTCTCCGCTAGCTTGTAGCTCGCGTAGCCGCGGTCGTTTCAAGCCGCCGACCGGAAGTCCCGCTGAACGCCGTCCTCGGCAAAACCCGCTCCGGAGATCCCGGACCTCGTCGTCCGTCCACCTCTCTACTTTGGCTTCGTTTTCCAAACGACAGAGACACAAACGAAGTGACGCTTGAGGACGTTAAATAAACAAGCTAGCATCCGTACATTTAAACATGGCGGGTGAAGGTGAGCCTGGGAGGGGCGTGGCAAGCGTGCTGCACCAATCAGCGACTTCCAGCACAGCCCCGCCCCTCAGGAATTCCGGGGAATCTGAAAAGTCCTACCCGCCTACTAGGTCCTTTTTTTCAGGGAAATTAGAATCAGAAATACTTTATTAATCCCTCAGAAAGTTTGGAGTTGAGGGAAAGGTTTTTTTTTGTTTTGTTTTTTCGTTTTTTTCAAATTCCGCGTAAATGAAGAAAGTTCCTGTGGTGGAAAAGGGGCTGTTGACAACCACTACAAGTGTGCAGTGACACAGAGTGAAGGTGGCTACTATAAACCAGGAGAATGAAAGGACCCTGATAAAGCGCGATGAAACCATGGCCATATAAGCATACCACGGGCCAACTGCTGATTTAATCTTGTAGTTAACAATTACTCCCAATTTAGTATAATTTCGATCATGTTCAGTTATAGAAATCTGTGCTGCTGCTTTAGCTGAGTGCTGGAAGAGTCCAACACTTTATGAGCGCCCCTCACTCTGGGATCTCTGCTATTGCTTCTCATACGTCACGCAGTTTTTTCAAAAGACAAACCAACAAAGATGCACGTCAGTTCTTCATGTCCCCTCTCCTGTCTCAAACAGAGCCGACAAGAGGGGGAGCTCCGCTGTTTGACAAATATGACGCACCTGGCCGCCCATCACCTTCCTCCTGCATTACGCTGAACTCTGCAGCAGCAGATGGGAATATAAGCCGGCCTGCAGCATGAAGCGTGCGGCGCGCAGTTGCTATACCAACGACCGGCAACGGCTGAGAAAGGAAGACGCTGTGTACACAAGACATCAGGCAATTGCTCGTTCATAGGGGAACCTGAGAGTGCTGGACATGTATTTACAGTGCAGAGACACAGACGCCGTGCGGAGGGGAGGATGCTTTATCATGTACTTCTGTACTTAACACAGGACTTGGTTATGTTCTGCATTCAAACTTATGTTTCATTTGACTTTTTACTCAGACAAGGCCCCGATTCTCATTTGAATCACCTGGGAGGAATGACTAACTGACTGGCTTTGCTACATACACGTATGAATAGCATTTGCTAGCTGTACCTTTTGTAAACCATGGTATTAATAAGTGTGCAAGCCAAGGCTGTGTTATTTGCCATCTCATTAACACATTTGTAATGAACTGGGATGTTACTATAGCTCAAACAGCAGATTGTAATGACATGATATAGTTAGACCCCAGCTATAGGCCATGAAAGTTTACAACCACAGTCGCACACACTAAAAAAACAAAACAAAAAAATCATTGTACTGTACAAACCTGCTCAGTTTGTTTTTTTGCGTGAAACAGAATGGCCAAGCTGTTTTATGAATGTTTTACGATGGCATATGCGGCTCCCATCACAAAGGTCTATTTTACTTTTAACTTCTATCAACACGACGCTCAAACCGAAGCGGACTGTGAGTAGGTTATTCTTTTATTACCGTAACACGGTGAGGATAGCTTTAGTGTCATAGCATAAAGATAAATAGGCAGCAGTTATCAGTAGCTGCGGTGTTTTGTTGCATGCTTTCCTTTGCCACAGACAAATTCTAGTCATGGTTTGTTGGCGCTGGGGCCAGTAAACAGTACAAAAACTGCCTTCTCATGTGTCTTTTTTCGTTTTTTTCATTATATTTGTATGCTTTGGTTTGTGGCTTGCAAGAACTTAATTTGTTGTAAAATAAACATGAAATATGTTAAATATTTTGACTTTGCCAAAGTTTTCTTTCTGGTCAAACCCGCATGGCAAAGGGCATGTTGCACGTTGCAATATGTACACATCCAGTATTCGTCACGGTATATAATGACAGCTCAAAATCAATGTCAGTGTCAACTTTATTTATAAAGCACATTTAAAACCACAGTTGACCAAAGCGCTGGACAAACACAAGACACAATGGCAATTTTCAATCAAAAATAATTGAAGGAGAAAAAAGGCAAACATAACAACAGCCTTACACAAAAAAACAAATATGCAAACAGAAACCAAGGAATCAAAGCTTAATTGGGATTGAAGGCTGTTGAGAACAGGTGCATCTTAAGCAGTGACTTACAAAGTTCTCAATGGTCTGCGCATCTCCTAAATGCAAAGGCAAATTATTCCAGAGACCGCGGGCAGCCACAGCAAAGGCCCTATCACCTTTATTCTTGCGCCTTGACCTGGGGACATCCAAGAGCGTCTGGTTGGTTGACCTCAATGGTGGTGCCAGCACATTTAAAGCCTTAAAAGCAAGTAATAAATCTTAAAAACAATTCTGAACCGGACAGTGAAGGGAGGCCAGTACTGGAGTCCTACGGTCATATTTTCTTTTACCAATTAGAAGACGGTCGGCTGCATTTTGGACTAGCTGGAGCAGATGAAGAGACAAGGAATAAACAAGGAATTACAGTAGTCTAGATGAGATGTGATAAAAGCATGAATGACCCTATAAAGATCTTTACAAGAGAGACAGAGCTTCACTTTGGCTCAACTGGAAGAGGCTGGTTTTAACAACAGACTTTATGTTTGTCGAATTTTAAAAGAGCTGTGAAAAAAGACTCCCAGATTTTTTACAAAGGGGCGGTTATGGGAACACAAAGAACCAAGCGTTTCAGAGTCAACCGGACTGCCAGGATGTCCAAACAAAATAGTCTCTGCCTTGTTCTCATTAAGATTAAGGAAGTTAAGCTCCATCCATGATTTAAGGTCTTTTAAACAGTTTATCAAAGGCTGCACAGACTCTGTTGTTTGAGCTCAATGGTATTTAGATTAGGATAGAATCAGCAAAGCAATGAAAGGAAATATTGTGCTTTTTGAAGATGGAATATATACAATGAAAACAGGATGGGACCTGAGATAGAGCCTTGAGGGACCCAACACGAGAGAGCGGCCGTAGGTGAGGAGTACTCATCTGATTGGTCTGAGAGACTCCTAGGAGAAAGATAGAACTGGAACCATTTTAGAGCTGTGCCTTTGATGCCTACACATTGTTCTGGGCGAGATAAAAGGATACTGTGGTCCAGAGTGTGAAAGGCAGAAGTCAAATATAAAAGCACCAGAACAGCAGAGTTCCCTGAGTCAGCAGTTAAAAGACGATCATTAAAAACTATTAAAGGAGCAGTTTCAGTGCTGTGCTGGGATTTAAAACCAGACTGAAACTTTTCACAGATATTAGAATGATCTAAAAATGTTTGAAGCTGCCTAAAAACTACTTTCTCTAATACCTGAGATAGGAAAGGAAGTTTGGATATTGGTCTGAAGTTGGAGAGAGCTGAATGGTCTAGATTATGTTTTTTGATGAGGTGCTGCACTATATCGTGCTTAAAGGCAGCTGGAACACATCCTGAACTGAGAGATGTATTTATCAAGGCAAGAATACTTGACCTGAAAGTGTTAAAAAAAAAAAAAAACCTCTTAAAAAAGGACAAAAAGTGAGAGAGTTAAAAACATTGAAAAGAACCTGAAGCCTATGACTGTTCTCGGAGAAAAGATTGGATATGACGTCTGCTTTACCAGTTTTAACAGCTTTCTGGTAATTTGACAAGCAGCCCCGTATTGTCTCGAAGGAGGCTTGAAGCTTGTCCTCCTTCCATTTTCCCTCAGCTCGTCTGCAGGCGCGACAGAGAGTGCGGGTAGAGCCATTGAGCCAAGGTTCAGGACTTGCTTTGGCACGTTTAGTCCTGAAAGGGGCCACTGAGTCCGATATATCAGTGCGAGCAGAGCTGAAAAGTGTGGTGAGTTCGCCCGCGCTTTGATCACAACGGTCAACCAGGGTGTAGGGCGCACAGTATTTAAAAACCGGTAGAAAACTGTGAGGCAGTCAAAGGGGTAATCGCACGCAGGCGGCGTGCACGAGCGGTTGTTTCACGCTGTCACGGTGGATCAAACAGGGAGACGATCTGAAATACATGTCACAAATTTTGCTGATCCCTACACGTAAACCCGGAGGCAGCACAAGGTCCAGTGTGTGTCCTCGTCCGTGCATTGGGTCAGTCACTGACCGAGTGAGATTAAAAGAGTCAATAAGATCCAGAAACTCTTTGACCAGTGGTCTGGTTCCACAGCACACATGTGCATTAAAATCACCGACCGCTAAAAGCCGCTCACTTTTTAACCAGGTCCCTGCTAAAAAATCTGCAAAGTCCTGAATAAAATCCTTATTAAACTTTGGTGGACGGCACACCGCTGCACAGAATACAGGCGAGGGAAAGGTCATCTCGATAAACTGCAGCTCAAAGCTGGAGAAAGTGTCAGTCACAGGCCTTCCCCCGACAGGGGAGGGCGGATTTAAAAACAGATGCTACTCCTCCACCTTCGCCGGTGGTCCGAGGTGAGCTGAAAAATGCGCAATTAGAAGGTAGAAGTTCAGACAAGGGGAACAACTCGCCAACCTGGAGCCAGGTTTCCGTCAAAAACATAAAATCCAACTCGTGAGAGGAGAAGAAATCGTTGAGCAGGAAGGCCTTATTTGAAAGTGATCGGCGCCATCCGAAAGGGGTGCTCCTCACTGGCCGAAGCCAAAATTGTTTCCTTTTCACGGTTGCCAAAATGTGGAAATGAGATGAGGCGCTATCTGTTTTTATATCGACAACGACAATATTACAAGACTGCTCTCCTGCTCTGGAAACTTTTACCATCCACTGCAAACTATTTCATTCCCCCCTTGAGTTGACTTCATTCATTCGAGTACGGTGTTTACACTCCACCACAGGCCAGTGTGGAGGAGGCACTGCTCATGCACGCCAACCAGATACTGAATGCGGAACTGACAAACCCTGGCGCCTTTGTTATTGTCCTTGGAAACTAATAATTAATAACAGTAACCTGAGTCATGAACTCCCCAAATACCGCCAGCCGATAAAAATGTCAGACCGGAGAGGAGAACACTCTAGATCACTGTTACACCACTATTAACAGTGCATATCACGCCGTCCCACGCGCTGCACTGAGTCACTCAGACCACACCACGGTCCACCTGATTCCTGCATACAGGGAGGGATTGAAAATTTCCAGACCGGTTGCGAGGACACCTAAAAAGCGGACGAGTGAGGGCCTTCGTGCGTGTTCGGACCGCACTGACGGGGATGTTTCCAGGACTGCCACCAGCAGTGTGGACGAGTACAAAGAAGCTGTGACATCATACATCAGCTTCTGTGAGGACAGCTGTGTACCGTCACGCACCAGCCCTGGTTCACAGCAGAACTCAAAAAGCTAAGGCAGGAAAAGGAGGAGATAGAGACCGGCCCAGAGAGACGAAGTGCAGGTTTAGCAAAGCGGTGAGCGATGCTAGAAGCCCTTACTCACATAGGCTCCAACAACAGTTTGTGGTTCACAGCTGAAGCAATTAACTGATTACAAGCCGTCTGCTTTGGCTGAGGCCTGTCAAGACCAAAACCTCGCCACAATAATTGTTTCTTCTCAACTGCAATAGGCCTCCACAACAAAGCCCGGGACCCCCACTAACCCACACTAGCCCCCACTACATACATCTTTATCTATTATATTTTATCTTATCATATTTTTACAGTTATTACCCCTCTTATTTATAATATCCAAAACATCCAACTCTTGTGCATGTATGTACAGAACTGATTTCATTTTATCTCTTTCTGCTTATTTTATAGACTTTCTTGCATGTATATTTGCCCGTTGACCGCCATGCACATCCACACACCAAGCTGAAATCCGAGTATGTAATCTGATTACCCAGATGGCAACAAAGGCATTCCCATTATGATTCTGACTCTAATTCTGATGTACATAATTAGAATCAGAGTCAGCTTCAGTGACGACGTCTGTGCTCCGGTTTAAACTCCACTCACGCTGTATAAGAATTCAGCATTAAATATTGAAAAGATAAACTACAAAACTCGATCTAATATGTACAAATCTTCACTTTACAATATATACAGGTCTGCGGACTAGTGCAAATAGAATTAAAATTGTAAGGTCTGTGGACTAGTGCAGTCGTATAAGCCGCTAAAATGAACCATTGTAGCTTGCACAGAGATTATTTTAAGATATGTGAATTAAAAGGAAAAATTAAACCCAAGTATGACACATAATTGAACAGTGATATTGGATGGAAGGGGCGGCAAAAACAACACAGCCGGTGAGCAAAAGGGGCTTCTTTGGCCGTCTATGTCCTCATGGAGGCGCTGTGATGGGTTCTCAAGTATGGACATGGCTTATAAATCATACATTGCCCTTTAAATCCTAAATTGAATGGAATTGAAATTAAATCGAATGTCCTCCTTAGATAGAAAGCACCTTGACCTTGATATATTTCCAATAATACTAATATTAATATAATGATGATGATGATGATGATGATGATGATGATGATGATGATGATGATGATGATAACATTATTTCAACCACAAACAAAACAAAAAAAAAAAAAAAAAGGCAATCAAAAACCAAGGCTTCATACCAAGGCTTTTTTGTAGTGTTATGCAAACAATAATTTAAAACTTGAACAAGTTGCAGACTACTTAAAAAATACATATATATTATGCGAGTTTTTCTCTCATCCTTATATGCCAGAACGTTGTCCAGCACGTTGTAACTCTGCCAGAGCCTTCTGTCGCAGGTATTTCTCCAAACAGTGGACAGCGATTGCATCCAAGTTAACGTCAAACTTATTGCCAAAGAGGTGTTGATGCTCAAGTAGCCACGGCAAGTCTCCAACACCGTACACGCATATCGACCTGACGTGTTGGCCTTGGCACTTCGGGTACACTGCGCCCGGTGAACCCTCTGACCCCTCATGCCATTGCCACTTCACCAGCCGCGCGATCGCATTGAGGTCCGTCATGTCGTATTTGGGGTTGGGCCACGTCGAGCCGGGGACGTCGGGGATTCGCTGAATGGTTGCCCAGAAAAACTCATCAGGACTGTAGGCGTCTTTGGCCCACTCGGTCAGCGCCTGCACTTTTTGGTTCTCAAACACGCTGCGGATGAAGCCTCGGTTAACCACAATGTACGCGTTTCCGGACAGAATTGTGATGTTCAAAGGAGGTGGTTCCTTTGCCTTGTCTGTCGCCTGAGACAAATGAGAACTTAATATGATGACAGCAAAAGTGGAAAGGTTTCTGCGATGGCAAAGTTACTGTGCAATATCAATGTACACTGATGAGCCATAACGTTGAGACCACTGCGTGTTTCCCATAGAATACAACGCAGCCCTGCAATAGATTCTTCAGAAGGGTTTTTCGTGTGGAATTTTTATTGAATCTGTTTGAGAGGGGTATTGACATATCTTAATGATTGTTATTGGGACTGTAATTTGTGATCACTAAAATATGTCATTGAGATTCAGTAAATGAGGGGAGAATTTATTGCAGGGCCGTTGCATCACGTTCAATGGTGAACATGCAGTGGTCTTAATGTTCGGGCTGATTGGTGTTGCGATGGAATACATTACAGTAATCACTTAAAGCCGTACCTGGATCTTCCCATCAATTATCTGGTGAGACTTTTTCATCCTCCACTTCTTCCCCTCTGGCATTGTCTCCGACTCCAGGCTGTTGCCGCCATTCAGTGAGCGCAGCATCCTTACGATCTCCAAGTTAGTTTTTAGAGGAAAATCCTGGCCACAGAGGTTGATGAGGTACTTCCATTTTGTGCTGGCGTTGTAGAGATCCGCCATGCAGTTCAGGTCAGCCTGGACACGAGGCCAGGCGGCATAGACCACATCCACACGCTGGCTTGCCATGTAGACGTTTTGAAAGCAGGCCGTGATGGCCGTGATGGCAGAGAAGACCGATGCGTCCGAACTGTTGTCAACGTGGACGCAATAGAAATTTTGAGGTGCGTAGATGGCTCGCAGCAGACGCTCAAAATTCTGCACCTAGAATGTGGGACGTTGAGTTAAATGGCTTTTAATGCGAGTTCAAATTTGGCTAAAAGATTATTTAAAAAATGATTAAGGCCAAATTATCCAGTCCCAAGTATGAATAAAAAACCCTCCCCAAAAAAGCTCCAAAACACTACTCTAACACCTCCAAATTTTAATGCAGGCTATCAAAATATTTATCACGCTATGTTCCATCCTTGTGTAAAATGGAACGGCCTGTCATCAATGGTTCGGATAGCATATCGCGAATGTGTTATATGTGTAACTCTAAGCATCAGATCTTCCATACCTTATGATGCACAACCATAGAGTAGGCCAGTGGGAAGTTCTCTTCTTCCTGGCTCAACGGGAAAGTAAAGTATTTCCTGCTGAGCTTGAAATTGCTGTAAATATTGAACAAATACCTCAGTGAGTGTGCGCTCCTGATTTAACAAAATTCTGTTCAATGCATTTGAAAAACTGTACAGAGCACCACACCGGCAGTCTTTGGCTGCATTGATATAATACTCATCGGGGATGAGGACACTTTTGCGGAAGTCCTTGGTGATGGCGAGTATCTTGGCCTGCTCCACTACCTCCGTGTCTCCCCGCAGGATCGCTGAGCATCTGCAAGTGCTTTCCGAGCAGCCGTCGGCATCTGTGTATTCCAGCCAGCCGTACTTCAACGTGTAGATGGGATCCCAACCCGTCCTGGCGCCACCGAGTAGGCAAAGCATCCACAGTGATCCCAGTGCAGCAGTGAGCTTCAGCAACAGTGGCACGCACCTTCGTCTCAGCAGTTTCATGGTTTGAGGCGGGGAACAGGGATAAGATGCTTCTACGGCCTGTGCAGTCCAGCTGCTCTTTCTCGCAGTTGAACTATTCTGGCCTTTCAGGGAGGGCTCATGGAGCAATAATTAACAATGTGCTAATATTCTGCACTCATTGTGGATTGAGGATAATAAGTCACTCGAGGTCCTGCAGCCCCTGTAAACCAGATAAGAGAACAAATAGGAGCACACCCACCCCTAAGTCAAACACGTGGGAGGGTTTACATAGAGATAAACTTTATATTTTTCACGTTAAATGGCACCAATTCTACAACAGCTGACAGGTTTAGGAGCCAGTCAGTTAAGATTACAAAGAATTGCAAACACTCAATCGGAACAAAGTACTTTATGAGCTGACTGTGGAGTTTACTGTGATGGTATACACATATAAAAAAAACTTGGGGTTTTTTTATGCACACAAAACTCAAGACTACAACGCTGGAATCCGTCATAAAGACTACAAATTCGTGCTGGTTAAATATTGCTTTGTTTACAGCAAGGTAACCTTTAATATGCAACAACTTATATATATATATATACGGTCACAGGAAAATGAACAAGCAGGTTAAGAAAGCACCACAGCTCCTTCCTTGGCACCCTGTCATGTGCTTTTTCTAAATCCACAAAGACACAATGCAGCTCCCTCCAAAATCCAAAATTCCTCCATACGGACAACCAAGGGTCTGCTAGTTCAGGTTTGTCCGCCATCAACGCATGTGAGAGGTTATGTTGCGTTCAAGTGCTCCTCGTAATACTGACATGCGCGACCAAACCGCGGTTCAAGATAAGGAAACGAGTCACTAGACCGAACTCCTCTGAACCGCGGTTTAGCGGTTCGGTTCAAAACCGTTACACCCCTAGTCATGAGATATCTATGGAAGCCGAGAAGGGCCATACATTCATGCATTATATTTCCTCTGTTTTCCCGTGATAACGAGTTAATTATCTCGAGATCTCGAGAAAACTAAACTTTGTTTTCTCGAGATAACGAGGTAATTAATTCGAGATATCAAGAAAACAAACACAATATGAGGGGCCTTTCCATCACACACGATTCCCTGAAGCGGAAGCCTCGCTGGCCGTCTCTTTAAATGACTGATGTGAATATTATCTGTAACGGCGAGGCATATTGCTATTTCAGCCTGCATGAGGCCCTGATTTAAAAGATATATGATGCGGTGATCAATGTGCTCCTGCTCCGACGACATTGCTTCACTGAATGACGTTTCCTCGTACTCGTCTGCCGCTTATCCGGGTCCGGGTCGCGGGGGCAGCAGCTTCAGGAGGGAAGCCCAGACGGCCCTCACCCCAGCCACTTCCACCAACTCCGCAGGAGGGACCCCCAGGCATTCCCAGGCCAGGTGAGAGATATAATCCCTCCACCTGGTCCTGGGTCGGCCACAAGGCCTCCTCCCGGTGGGACACCTCTAACGGGAGGTGTCCAGAAGGCATCCTGACCAGATGCTCGAACCACCTCAGTTGGCTCCTCTCGACATGGAGGAGCAGCGGCTCTACTCTGAGCGCCTCCCGGATGTCCGAGCTCCTCACCCTCATCTCTAAGGCTGAGCCCGGCCACCCTGCGGAGGAAACTCATTTCGGCCGCTTTTATTCGCGATCTTGTGAGGTGAGGGTCGGAATGTAGATGGACCGGTAAATCTTCACCACGACAGCTCCGATCCGCCCGTCGACCTCCCGCTCCATCCTTCCCTCACTCGTGAACAAGATTCCGAGATTCTTGAACTCCTCCACTTGAGGCAGGACCTCCTCTCCAACCCAGAGAAGGCAATCTACCCTTTTCCGACTGAGCACCACGGCCTAGGACTTGGAGGTGCTGATTCGCATCCATGCATTCGAATGACGTTTCCTGCAATGATTTATATAGTTTTGTTTTCTCGAGATCTCGAATTAATTGTCTCGTTATCTTGAGAAAACAAAAGAAACTAACTCGTTATCACGGGAAAACGGAGAAAATATAACTCGTTATCACGAGACAACGAAGAAAATATAATGTATGAATGTGTGACCCTTCTCGGCTTCCATAGATATCTCTCATATCTACCTGTTGTGATTTGGCATATTACTAAAGCTGACATGACTTGACTTGACTTCTTTTATCTGACCTTGGTTTCATTTCAACAACATTCTTAGCATACTCTTCATTCATAAACACGATCATTTGCATGCAAAGTTAACCCCAATAAATACTTTTTTTTTTTCATCTTTGCATTCCTATTTGTGTGTTGTTACATTTTTCATCTATCCTTTTTATGTTTCTGTTTTGTTGTGTAGATCTGTATGGAGCGACAAACTCAACAAATTTTGAATAGCTGGACAAATCTGGGGCATGGTTGTATGATCAAACATCAAAACATTTCTCTTATTCTTTTTTTGGTTTTTTTTTTTTTTAACTTCAAATAGAATGTGTTCTTTCATCCTTGGAAACTTTGGAGAATATTTCCTTCCTTAAAACGGAACTTTCTGACTTGATGTGTGGCGAAAAGGTGCAGTTATGCGTACTGATAATACAAAAACTGGTGACCTCTACCGCAGCGAAAAATAAAATGCTGGGTGTCTTCATTTTTTCCCCCTATTTTAAACTTTTTTCTCCGGACATAAAAATTTGAATTGCATAATTCAGTGTTCCTTGGAAATGGTCCATAGGTCAAGGAAAAATGACAATAAAATCCCATATCTAAAACAAGATATTAATGTAACACAGTGGAAGGGCAATTAAAAGAGGAGAATACATAGTTAGTAATTAAAATTAAGCTTAAAAAAATGCATTTAGAACAGTGCAGAATTAAAATGAATAGAAGGAGTAATGTATCAACTTCACGAGAATGCTGCAGTGAACAATCACGTATGCAGCCCTGATTTAAATGAGCCGACAGTTTGAGCAGCAGACCTCAGGAAGTTTGCTGCACAGAAAACTAAATGCAGCTTCACTTTGTTTGGTTCTGGTTACGGTTCTGGGGACACACGGTAGACCCGTTCGGGGCATTGCTTCATAGGGAACTAATAAATCCCGCATGTATTTTGTTCAAAGACCACTCTCAGTGCTTCATAGACCAGCAGTAGGATTTTAAGATCTGTCCTTTGACTCCCAGCAGCATTCTGGAAAAGCCATTTTAGCTATTTGTTTAAAACTATAAAAACACTGTCACTTCACCCGCTGGAAACGAAAGCATGCGTACGTTGTTTTTGCATCTCGTTTAGACAGAAAACACTTAATTCTAGCTATGTCTTGCAGGTTGTAAAAGGCAGATTTAGCAATAGTCATGGCTAACCCTCTTTTACAGTTATGAAGACATATTTATGAGATTAAATTTATTCAGAAAGACAGGCATAAAAAAAAATATTCAGGCAGATATCATTAAAAAAACTGGAATCTTCAAGTTTACCTTTGAGCCGCATGTGGCACTCTCCTCTCTTCTCCCCCTCATATCTGAGTGAAAACCCTTCAGGTTGCCGAGGCTGATACAAATGGGAGGTGCAGCAAGCTCACATTTTCAAAATAAAACAAACAGTTCATGCCATACTAACACAAAAAACACAACACCAACAGGATAAACCACATACGCTGTAATTTTTTTCTTTTCTTTTTCGGAACTGTTCTTCCTGAAAGACTTAAGTAATAACAGAGTAAAGTAGGGCACCATTGCATATTAAAGTGTCCGTGGTAGATATATTTCTATAGCAATGTCCCTTATTATAAAAGATTCAGAGACTGAGATGAAGGAGATTTTTAAGTAAGAGTTGACTCATTACAAATGCTGATAATTCTGGGTGCATCATGAAACTGGAGTATTATGTGACATTCAGATAAGCGTGCTGGAGAAATCTCTACGAATGTCGCATGTAATGGAGTGGAACAATGCGAGTTCCGCACGGGCTTTACGCTCATTTTACCCGCAGGTGTAACTTTTTGCATTACAGAAACTGTGATACTTTGATTCTTTGAAAGTGAAAGCAAAGTACTTGTGTGTCTTTTGTGCTGTTTTGATAGACTTTGAAAGGCTTTTTGAGATCATATGAATTTAACCATTACTTTTCCATTTTAATGTGTGATGGGAGGAGTTGACCTGCATAACTGTTGCAATGGTTAATTCTACCTTCATATCCAGTATTGTAAAACAATTTATAACTACTGTAATATAGATCAATTTAGCCAACAGATCGCGTTAGGTCTACTGCAAAATAATACTGTTAAATGTTGTGAAACCCAGGTGCACATGCATCAGCATCAAGGCAACTATGTTTATACCAGGAAATATACGTGAACGCTGAGAGGTGAATGGAAGTAATGGTGAGGACTGTTAAATTAATGGTTAAAAAAGTAGAGAAAAGCTGACACAGAGCATAAATGTCTTTCAAGAGCTACAGCTTGACACTAGCCGGTCCAAAAAAAGCCCAAAAGAAGTTGTTGTTTTTTGTTTTTTTTTTGGATTGTTTGTTTTACTTTGAGCCCTATAATGTTCAGGAAAGCACAAGTGTCCTTAGGAGACCTGTGATGACATCATACAGTAATGGCATCAAAGCAGAACTTGCTGACATCAAATTATGTCTGTCACTTCAATAGCAGTTTCTTTTTTTTTTTAAGTGTAATTCTTTAAAAGGTAGAAAATATAGTAAAATGTTGAAGAGGTTGAGGATTTTTTGGAATGGTTTCTGTAGTTTAATAATGCAGAAGAATACGAAAAAAGATTTGCAGCTCAGCCTTCACACTCAATCGATATATTGCATGATGGCTTGGATTCATGAGTATCTACATTGTTTTTTTCTTGGTTGTCCTTCAGATGTAAAGATTTTTCAGCCTGCAATTTCAAAGCAGCATGGTACAGTTAAACTTCAAGCTTTAAAGGTTTTAGAATAGACTTAGAAATGTTCCCATCGAACCAAATTACATCACTGTAAAATTACATTTTTATTTCCTTTTTTTTTTTTTAAATATGCACTGGTGTGTCGTGTAATCACAGTTTAGATGCTAGGTGGTGGAAAAGACTCTTAGCGCCCTCTTGTGGTTAGATCCAAAAACAAAACAAAAAAAGCCAACGAGAGCACGAACGTACGCATTTACGACTGCACAGTTACAGTCAAAAATGCCCTCCTACATTCGAATGAACTTTTTCTAATACAATAAAATATGATGTAATTCAATATAATATTCCACAAAAAGTGGCAGGTTGATAAGGAATTAGTTCGTATTTTTGACTGACTGAATGAAATATACCAGATGGTACAATTTTTATTCATTTGTTTGTTTGTTTTCTAAAGGTCCCCTCCCCGCGAACATCTCAGTAACTCGAGCGCTGAAAAACGTCCTTGTTTTTTTATTTTTATTATTATTATTATTATTTTTTTTTTTTGCTTTCTGCTCGTGAAAGCCTCATTCGAGTGTTCCGCGTTTCCTACAACCGCGAAGGCACCACGGGACCCTTGCCAGTCACGGCGCCGGTGACGTCAGACGAAGCGTAGGCTGCTTGCGCGCACGTAACTTTGAACGGCACATGTAGAGGGACGCCTCCGCGTTTGCGGCTCACTGTTTCACCATCACTGCGCCCGCGAGGAACCGAGCGAGCCCGTCGTCTCTGGAGCGGCGTGCGCCAAAAAAAAAAACACACACACACACACACTTAGAAGCTGGCCGTTTCTAAAGGAGGCGGGTTTCTGCAGCCACGCTAACCGCGGCGCGCCTAGCTAACGCCAGCAGGTGAACCGCGTAGCGTTGAGTAACGCTACTTTCGATTTCCACCCAGTTGAGGCGGCGACGGCCGGGACGCGAGCGTCAACTTTGAACTCGACGAGCGCGACGTTTTTTTTTTCCCCAGCAGCCTCGCTAGCTTCCGAGCAGGCGCGAGTCTCGCCGGCTGAGGGGGGGGGCGGTTTTTGGCTAGCCAGCCCGACTTCCTTGTGTCGTTCGAGGTCATTCCGCGGCGCCCGCCAAAGATCCGCCAGCTGTCACCAGGGACACCCGGGATGAAGAGCCTTCCGTACTTCAGCAGGGGAGAGGTCATCCACGGCTTCGGCAGAGGGAGCAAGGAACTGGGGATCCCCACAGGTAAAAGCCAAGGACTCGCCGTCGGACCCGCGGCTCTCGTGAGACCCGCGTCCTCGCCTACGCCGATAGCGTTGGGTTACTGTGAATTGATATTATGTGCGTGAGACGGGCGGCTGTTACGTAACGTATTGGCGTTTATGGCCCGAGTAGCCCGCCGTTCGGTATCACATTAAAGGTGTAATATTGAAGTGACACCGACTATTAACATGTAACGAGAGAGCCATGATGGCGACAGTTTATTTTTATTATTATTATTATTATTATTATTATTATTGCGTAAGCAGCACG
>CAAKHG010050218.1:0-12639 GCA_901007715.1 Dactylopterus volitans
GCTGGCGTGCTCGCCATCGCTGACGTTCACGCTGTACGAGCGTCTCTACACGCGCGCCTGTTTGGGCTCGTCACACCGCCACCTGCTGGCCTGGCAGGTGTACTGCAGCGAGCTGGGAGTCTGCTGACGTCTCGCCTGCACGGCGATCATTTTCAAAACGTCGCCGCCTGCACGTGGAACTATTTGAAAACGGCGGCTGAAAACGAAACTCAACTTTGTCGCTTACATTTTGCAATGTTCTGAGAACACGAGAGCGAGATCAGAGAATAAACCAAAGCACTCAGCTTTCGTGTCAACTCCATGAACAAAGATGACAACCAAAAACATTTCCTCCGCAACACGATAGTAAATATAATTAAAAATGACCTTCAGCTATGAGAACATGACTCGGTGTGTCAGTGCTCATAGTCCAGCTGAGACTCCGTGGCTCCAGCTCCAGTTCCACCTTTACCGAGTTCATAACCATATTTAGTAAACACTTAAAAAATTATTAGGTATTTAAAACTTGGTTTGTAAAACTTCAGTATTCTCAACAGAGTGATTTAAGGGGTGTACAAATATTTTCAGTTGAAAAAAAATGAGTACAGAGACAAACTAGACAAATATACACTTGAATCTTAACTGGGTGTTTATTCTTTAATAAATAAAGAGGTTGTAAATTTGGACTTTTATGGGTTGCTTTAGTTTTACGAGGTGGTTATGGCGGGTGTAGTTGATGGTGTATGACAGACCATCTGTGTTCAAATAAGGCGCAGATAAAAACCTGAGATCATGTTCATCTTGCCGCTCTCCTCCAGTCACAAAGGCGTCGGTTTGAAACCTGGTTTGTGAGTCTGTGTAATCTGGTTTCATGTTGCACTGTTGTGCTTTCATGAAAGGAACAAATGAACAAAGGAAATGAGTTGAAATATCACAACCTGCCAACTCTGGAAGCCAGTGAGAACGGTTTTGCTTTATTTGGGGGGGGGTGAGCTGATGGACTTTACGACACCGCAGCTCGTCTCCATCAAGCTTTCACTTGAGGCTGGAGGCAGCCGCCGAGGACGTGTCAGCGTTCCCCATGACGGGAATGACGGATTCCCGGGGCGTGCTGGCTGCTCCCTGAGGTCCCAGCGAGCGGCGGCGGCGGCGTCACAGCCTGACCCGAGCCCGACCAGGAGACGCGGAGCTCGAGGGCGTCGCTGAATTCTACCATCCCCAAGACAAACTTGATTAATCTCCTCACCTGTACACAACTATTAACGATCAAGATTTCATTCGCATCTCTACATCCGTTCGCCGGCGTCTCGATTTCTCCTTCTTGTCTTTAATGACACGAACCTTTATGCTAACGCCTCCGTTCATTCATCAGCGCCCGGCGCCGCCCCTCCGCGTGTTTAGTCCTCCTAAATGGTGCTCTGCATTATTTACATCGCAGGGCTATTTTTATAGCTCCTGAATTATGCATATACAGTGTAAATGAGGCCTGTCATCCACCACAAAGTGTTTGATGGCTTTACTGATTCCCTGTATATGTGCGTGTGTGCGTGTGTGTCTGTGTGTGTGTGTGTGTGTGTGTGTGTGTGTGTGTGTGTGTGTGTGTGTGTGTGTGTGTGTGTGTGTGTGTGTGGCTGCGTGCATGAATAAATAGCGTGCAAATGAGCACATATGTGTTCTGCATGTATTTTTATTCGACGTGGACATGTGAGTGTGCCTGGCAGCCTTTTGCTGTCTATTGCAGGAACACTGTTATGATCAATTCCCCGCGTCCATTAGTGAGGCGCTGGGATCCGCTGGGATCCACTGGGATCCTCTGGGATCCTCTGGGATCCTCTGGGATCCTCTGGGATCCTCTGGGATCCGCTGGGATCCGCGTGGAGCCGGACGGCAGGGCCACTCCGGCCCTTCGCTCCCTCTTCGTACCTCCCTCCCTTTCACCTTCTCCTCACCCTCCTGTGTTGAATATTGCAGAACTTTCATCCTTGGAAACCTGAATCGTGAATGAATGAATTGCGCCACACGCAATATCGAAACTGACACCAGTTAAAAAAACGCAAAACCCCCAAAAACTCGTCGTGGATAGGTGGGTCGTGGATAGGTGGGTCGTGGATAGGTGGGTCGTGGATAGGTGGGTCGTGGATAGGTGGGTCGTGTCCATGAGCGGTCGACAGCCACGCCCACACGACTCCCCCAGTACTAGTCGATCAGCTCATTCCTAACAAAAACGGTGTGATTCTGTGTTACTGTAGCCAACATCTGATCAGTGCTGCAGATCCTTTGTTGATATGTTTACTAAATCATTTTTTCCCTGCATCTGTCTTGTCCTCGGGCTCAGCCGGCCCCTCCCACCTCCCCATACCCACAATGCATCTCCCCACTCCCACACTCCTGACACTGACCCTGCCCCACTCATATCTGAGGACAGAGGGAGGCGAGTTCATTTATGTCAAAAAAATGTGTCTAATTTTAATGTATTATTCTACACGCTTTTTATTCTATAATACATTATTATTAATATTATTATATCCCACATAATGATCCATAGATAAAATAAAAACAACCTACATTACTCATTGGATGCCTGTTTTGAGCGCTATTATGGAAATGTTATAAATATTATGAGTGAGTGCATCGCCTACAGAGACCATGTGGGGCTGCGTTGAAGTGGAGGGGCCCAAAGTGATATTTTCCCCGGGGCCCCCACATGCCGGGCGGCACCCCTGCTCACTGGCGTCCATTTCACCCCTCCCTGTGTGTCCCTCCCTTGCACCGTCCCCTCACCCGCCTCCGCTGAACATTGCACAACTCTCATCCTTAGAAAAGCGAGTCATGAATGCGAGTCTGGAACTCGCGCGTGAATCCAGCGCCACACGCGATATTTACGCTAAAAAGAAGAAAAGCCTTCTGAAAGTGCAAGTGACAGCAGTGACACATCAACTGAGATTTGCACATGAAGTTTTGCATTAATTGTTTTCATTGTTTAGTAATTGCAAGTTTTTTTTTAAATTATACTGTACTTAAAAAATGACCACTTTGACATATTTGCAGTGTTTCCAGTATTTTTGCACATTTGCGCTATTTGAATGTTATGTCTCTTTTATCTGTTTCTTATATACTCTATATTTATGTGCATCTACATGCCGGGAGGGTAGAATTTTGCTTTTGAGTGCATAAAAAAAATGGCAATATAAGCAATCTTGAATATATTTGAAATGAATATTGCAATGACAACAGAGTGAAGGAAGAATCGCCCAACACCAATGTGGAAAAAGACTATTCATTTTGTCATCATAGATTTAATTTTGATTTCATTAGCTTGTGAATAGGGACATTCTTAAAAAGCACATTATTTCTGTCTCTCACATGGAGATGTATTATATCACACACAATTATGATACGCAAAATGAGAGGACGAGCCGATGTTACAGGTCCAGTCAGCTGCCGGCAGCTACAGAAGAACGCTGACGTACATCAGCCCCTGAATGCGCCTGCGGTGAAATTAATTTAACATCTGTCATCTGCTGCTGCATTTTCCAACGATCCGGCACATTCCAAACCTCTTCACACCACTTTAGATGAATCCGCGATGCATTAAACAGGCTGGGTGATGAAATGAGAGGCGGGTGCCCAGAAAGTGTTTTGATAATGAGAGTGATAATCGGCGAGATGGACGCGACGGCAGGCGCGTCACCGTCACGCCGATGTGTTTTATCACTTAAAAGCCAGCTGAGTCATGAAATGGCACCATAATTTACATCAAGAAGAAGACACGGAATTAGCGATTGAGACTATAAACTAATTGGGGAAAAGTTAGCTGAGGTAAATGCAGTGGAAATAAATCTCATACGCGTCTGTGCAAGCGGACATCTTTTTGCCACCGCGTGTGTCGCCCCCTGCTGGCCGTCAGGGGGGGGAAAAAAACAGTTTGAAAGAAGTTCCACATTGGCGACACTTTTGTGACCCAGAAGTTATGACGTCCAGTTCTTTTGTGGGGTTTATGGTTCCAGGTGGGACGTCAGCGGCGCAACATGGCGGCGCAACATGGCGGCGCGACATGGCGGCACGACATGGCGGCACAACTGGATGGGATGTTTTTTTCTTTATGGCTTCATGTCGTTAGAGTGGAACAACCAGAAATCACTTCATACGCATGGGTTTTACCCCGTGTCATGGTGATATACTAAACGACATATTCAAACCATTGGTGGTGAGTCGGTTGATATGATGGACTCGGGTTCGTCTGAGCGACTCACGTAAGTGATCCGGTTCACTTGAGTCAGTGTTGTTTGCCCTCCCTTTAATAATGAAATGAAATGACACATTTATCACATATATCAACAAATGGAGCAATAATGTAAAACGTGCAAATCAATTACAGGTTAACCAAAAATTAAACATGTTAAATGTAGAACAACAACCAAGAAAAACAACCAAAAAAATGCAAAATATGTAAAAGTTATAAAGTGAAATTATAAAAATAAAATACAAATGTAAAAATAGCAAGAACTGCAACAAAGATGCCAATTAGAAACTGACGAATAATTAAATATTTCAAATGTCTACGTATATAAACAAAAAAACCCAAACTGAACAAAAATCTGGCAAAAAAACATGGAAAAACTATATAACTATATTCATAAATATAAAAATGCATGCAAAACACAAAAAAATCATCATCATCATCATGTGCATAAAACACATCATCCACATAACAATCACCAGTGTGTTTAACCGCTTTTTTATTACGATATTTAACTTATGACTCAGATTCACTGACTGGAGTGAATCAGTGAACCGGATCATCTGAGTCCGCCGTGGTTCTGGTGAGTCGCTAACTGGCCTCGTGTACTTAGCATTAACATTAGCCAGTCAGGAGGACTCTATGGGACCTCGGATCTCAGTATGAGGATTCGAATCATTAACCCGGTGATTCAGGAACTCAGCAGCTCTCATTAAAACCGACACATGCGACCTAGCATGTGACGCTTGTCCACTTCACTTTTGCGCCTGCAGCCGACACGTTTGTGAAGGATCGCAAACATCAGGCTCATTTCTCACTTACAACTCTTTCGAAAGCCCTGCCTCTGCTTTTTTTTTCTGCCCTGTTCCCTCGTCAAAGAGATTAATTGACTACACGCTGTAGTTTGGGCTCATTAGCGGCCACTTGCCCACACATGTGAGGTGTAACGAGCTCTGCGGCAGCGGGACTCGGCCGGCAGCTCGTTAAGGTTTGCAGAGGCTCGTCTTAATTGCTCGATCACGCTGTTTGCCCGGTTTTGAAGCGTATATGTGCCGTTACACGCATGCGTATAAATAGAAGTACCAATGCATGTGGTCATGTTGTCATTTCATATTCCAGGTATCCCTAAAAAAAATATTGTTTTTGCTATGATGCCATTTATAATTTCAATTTACCTTTTATACATTTACATACAGATAACAGTTATTGTATTATTACCCTGAGCCTCCATAAGTGGGTCAAAAATGACCCGCATGCATTTCCTGTTGGATTAGACCTCAGATTCTTACCAACTGTGGCTGTGAGGAACCTCTTTATTTTACATGTAGTTATGATCTTCATCTTTCAACAGTGATTTCAGCAACATACTTGCACTCATGCTTGTGTGCACGTGTGAGAGAGCGTGTTATTGTCACGTATCGATGTATTAGCCTGATTGAGAGTTAGCTAACATTAGCTGGCCAACTGAGCGAGCTAACAGTACTATATTCACTCTGTGTGTGTGTGTGTGTGTGTGTGTCTTTCATGACTATCATGTAAAAGTGTGTGTTATGATCAAGTTAGTTATTTAATTTTATAGTTCACTAACACAAGTTCGCTAATGAGGCTGATACTGTAAACATGACCTGCCGAGATAGATCATAACTAACAAATGATATTCGAGCCAAAAACACAGGAGACAAAGTCATATGCAAATATGTATCCGTGCTCAATCGCATAACATGATTAATGCTGCTGCTGCTGATGATGATGACCTTCATGAAATCATCATCATCATCATGCAGTCGGCTGATTTTTGGCCGCCAGATTACAGCCGACGTTGCTGCTGTTCGCCTCAGCAGGACTGAGAAGCTTCTGTTCTATTCTGAGTTACAGCACTTTAAACCCAGATTAGGCAGCTGTTGCTAAACACCGACCGACACCGTAGCCGGTCCTAATTGAAGGACCGAGGCCCGTTTAGTCTCCGTGTCTCCCAGGAGAGTTTAAGTGACGCCGCCGACAGACAAACTGGGAGGAGGGACGGGACCACAAATAAGCACAAACTCATCTCGAAACTGCGTCTGTGAATCTCAGTTCTGGAATTCTGCGGTTCAGCTGTAAGCAAACAGGATGGGGAATGGGTTTGTGGTCTGTCCCAGCGGTCCTGAGCCGGTCCGGCTTCAGGGCCCACCATCACCCCTGATAACCTTTACATACTGTACATAAGGGGGTCAAATGACCCGGTGAGCTTGTTTTCTTGCAATATCTTTGTAATGAAAAGTTATTATGATTTCATATGTCAGGTATTTCTGATGTTTTGTATTATGCATTAATGTTTGAGTTATTTTTAGACTGGACACACACACACACACATACACACACACAAAAAAATTGTTCTGTACAATCAGTTTTCTTTGCTTTCAATTATTATTTTTCAAAATGTTTGGACATGTTCCAAATGTTAAAAAGTGAAAAATAAAAATAACAACAAGAAATAAGTCTTGTGTGTACAATGCAAAACACCACATAAAATATTCTTAACAAAAATGACAGAAACGGCACACAAACACACTGATTCCAATACGCATCATCTTTGACCCGCTTATGGAAGCCCGGAGGGTCAAATCACTCCGGCGTCCAGGAGAATTCTCAAATATCTCAGTCCGCCAACACAAAACAAGTTAAGGATAAACATTAACCAAAGCGACCAGCAGGTGGCGATGCTAGAGAGTCGGCGGATACGTACCGGACGGGCCTGTATTGATAACGTTCAATCAGTCGTAGTAGGGGTGTAACGGTTTTAAACCGAACCGCTAAACGGCGGCTCAGAGGAGTTCGGTTTAGTGACTCGTTTTCTCATCTTGAACCGCGGTTCGGTCGCGCGTGTCAAAATTACGAGGAGCACTTGAACGCAGCATCACCTCTCACACGTGTTGATGGTGGACAAACCTGAACCAGCAGAACCCTCCAGCGGCTCTTTGGATTTCCAGGTGAGACCACAGAGGCTGGCGGTCGCGTTGTTATCGAGACGCGCGTTATTTGTCGTTTGTGTTCAGTGAAACCGTCTGTGGGAGCGAGGGGGCGACGCCTCAAACATGCTAGCATGTATGAAGAGACATCACGCCGGCAGAGACCTCGCTCAGCCCGGCGCAGCAGCGACGAGCCCACGACAACAGCCAGATCTTCACGAAGCCTTCAAAATGAAGCTTGGTCCAAAATCAGAGCTGCAGAAGCAGTCACCAACGCTGTCGGGGTTTTCATGGCGTTGGACACGCGTCCCTTTTCTGTTGTTGACAACCACCGATTCAAGCGACGGCTAAATGTCTGAACCCAACCGAAGTTTGAACCGAACTGCAACTTAAAAACTGAACGTTGAAGCGGACCGCAGGTGTGGTGAGCCGTTACACCTCTAGTCGCACTCAATAAGCCGTTGATCATGAGGCTGTTACAACATTCACATCACTTCACAACTTCAGCCTTTTTTAACAGACTCAGCAGAGCTTTCATGCACAAACATGAAACGTTCCAACTGCTTTACTAGCGTAAGAAAATCCATATTTCATGTTGCTGATGTCATACTTGCGTTTCGCCGCACGATTAGCATATGAAAGCACTCTTTGTGGGTCTTACTCTACGCTCTGTCAATTAGCATTGCAGGGCATCAGCGCCACCTACGGTTAAGGAGTGGGAATACTGCACTCCGCAGCATTAAAAACTCCCCTTCAAAATAAAACCATAAGATATTTTTTTCCAAGCATTTCCAAGCCTCGGGCCACTGAAAACGGGCTGAGTTGAGAATGGCTGGTCTAGACGGTCGTGTCTCCACGGTTACGGGGCTTACTCTCTCCAGGTAAACTCAGTCATATTAAAGCAGTAATTTAAGCTCTCCGCTTCACTGGTTTTGAACCAGGAACCTCCGTGATTGGATCATGTTGCTTGTTAAAACTGTTTACCAGAGGCAGAACCGAGACCCACTCAAGATGCGTCGATATCAAAAAAAAGAAAGAAGAAGAAGAAGAAAATTGTTGAAATTGTTGAAAAACAGCTTTCGGCCCTGTGTTGAACATGCAAATGAGAAGAAGCAACACAGAGCAAAACCCACTGTTATTAATTCAGACTGGTGCAGCCTCACATCTCTGCAAGAAAACATGTGACCAAGAATATTCAATTTCCCTCCAAAGATGGACTACAAAGGGCACGACGTGCAGTGTGTGTGTGTGCGTGTGTGTGTGTGTGTGTGTGTGCGTGTGTGTGCGCGTGTGTGCGTGTTGTGTAAAGCCCATGAAAAGAAAACACTGGGGAGGAAGAGAGTGGAATTAAGACGAGGAGGAATTAAGACTTCACAAGCGTCACATCCCTGATTACATTAAGAGCAGCTGGTTGCTACTGGCAGCATCAAGGGACCGTCGGCGCTGAATACTGTTACTCATCTTTGTTCGCCCGAACCACAACCATCACTATAACCACAACTCTGTAGACAAACCATAAAAAGCGTCTGAAGGCACTGGTTTAGGGAATCATACAAACTGAAAAGTGAATTCATGTGGTGATCAATATTAATATTAACTGAAGCTTGCAGGGACGATTCAGGAGCAGGAAGACGCCTCCACCGCCTGCTCCTCTACAGGGAATTCCAACTACAGCCGCTGGGCTCCTGAATCACCCGGGGTCATGATTCGAATCCTCGTACTGAATCAGGAATCAGGAGTCCCAGGTCTCCATGAACCCGGATCCATAGAGTCCTCCGGCTGGCTAATGCTAAGTACACAAGGCCAGTTAGCGACTCACCGGAACCACGGCGGACTCAGATGATCCGGTTCACTGATTCACTCCAGTCAGTGAATCTAAGTAATAAGTTAAATATTGTAATAAACAAGCGGTTAAACACACTGGTGATTGTTATGTGGATGATATATTTTATGCACATGCTACGATGATGATACCTACTATTTTTTGCAAGCATTTTTGTATTTATGTATATAGTTTTATATTTTTTGCACATTTTGCATTTGTGTTTCGTTTGGTTGTTTTTGTTTATGTAGCTATTTTAAATATTTAATTCTTAGTCAGTTTCTGATTTGCACTATTTGCATCTGTGCATCTCGCCATCTTCAAATTTGTATTTTATTCTTATGAATTCAACTTAAATAACTTTTGCTTATTTTGCATTTCTTGGTTTTAATTGTTTGTTGTTCTACACTTAACATATTTAATTTTGGTTAACCTAATTGATTTGCATGTTTTCCATTTCCGTTCTATTTGTTGTAATTTCTGACACTTTTTTGTATAATTTCATTTTTTTGGAGGGATTAAAAGAGGGGTCAACAACACCGGATCACTTCAGTGAGTCACTCAGTATGAGCCGACTTACCACCAATAGTTTTAATATGTCGTTAGCGTGTCATTATGACACAGTGTAGATCAAATGATTTAACGTACACATTTAACATTTACGTTCAACAATATAACAGAGGTGAGTGAAAATCTCAAGTGGCCGCCTGAAGCGCGAGTGTGTGTGTGACCGAGGTCCCTGCAGACGTCCGCCTGACGACATCGCAGATCTGAGACGGGTCTGCTGCCCTCAAAAATGGTCTCAATGTGAAATATTTGTTGAATTTGTGATCCCAACACGCATTTTTTTCTGTCCTGGCGTGTGATTGTGCACATGCAGCTAAGACCATATGGTCAGTTCACAGATTGCCTCCATTCCATCGAGGTTCTTGGCTGCTCACACACACACACGCGCGCGCGCGCGCGCGCACACACACTCCAGCCTGCTGGTATATCATGGATGTGATTCCGCGATGTTCTTTCGCCGGCGTGTGACACACTCCGCCTGGGTCCATGTGCTGGAGCGCCTAATTTGACACGGCGCGCTCGCTGTCGCCCTAAATTGTCACCCGACAGCCTTCCAGCTCCGAGATTTTGATCTGCCACTTGATCAATTTTCTGCCCTGTCAAAAGCCATTAGCCAATCACAGCCTCTCACACGGGTGTCGGCAAACAGAGACGGGCGCCGACAGCCTCGCCGAACACACGTCGGACCGGTGTTTACAGACGTGGACACGGCGGCGGCGGCGGCGGCGGCGGCATAACCGGCGCACGATGACTAGGAGAGCTTCTCTCCAGAGTTCTGGGATTTCATTCTCCAGAATTGGAAAAATATTTACATCCAGTGTGAATGACAAACACTTTGGATAATAACGGACTGGCTGGTCTCCTGTTGTGACTCCGCCCAGCGTTCGTGGGCATCTTTAGGCTGCTCATGTGCACATGCGGCAAACACATGAGCACACGACGCAGCTGATGTTTGACGCGCGTCTGAGGCTTTCCTGGCTCCGCCCCCTCCAAGCACTCCTGCGTTGCTTAACGTACGCCCCCCCCAAAAAAATCGCGGACTGTGAGGGTTGTGATTGGTCGGCCTTGAGTAGCTCATTTCTGGTATGTCGCCTCTCTTGTCTGCTAAACTGCCATTTTTAAAGCGTTGCCATCGGACTCAGTGGCGTCACAATGATGAGCGCTCGTACGATCCGATGACTTCCAGCTCCAACACCTCCCGCTCTCTCTCAGTCGGCATTGTTTCGTACGTCAGGGGCGAGCGACGCAGGACGCTAAATCGCTAAACAGTGGACGAACGTTGCGGTTGCTTAGCGCCACCCCCTAGTGTTTTAGTAGAGTACTGCACGGCGTGCATTCAACCCCGGCGCAGAACTTCGAAATGTTCACGACCGCATCGGGAGGGACGGCGTGGTGACGACGCAGAAGCATTAACCATAAAAATCATAAACCAAGCTTAACCAATGTAGAAGATTATTTTGTCATACGCTGCGATTTAGCTAGTGTTAACCTTCTTTTCCGTCTTGTATGCCCATGTTATACTTCATACCTCCGTACGAAGGACCATTCCGACCGTGGCCTGTCCTGCATCTCGCTCCTACATGCATCTTCTGTACTCTGCTACATGTGTCTTGTCTTCATGTGAACTGTGTTTGACCTTTGTAGGAGATACGTGGAACGTCTGCCTAGCAACAGCGTAATCTGATGCGACGGAACCTTGTATCAATAACGTCTCTTTTTTGGATTTCCTCGTTGCACCGCTACTTGCTTCGGTGCTGACCGAATCCACTCTTGCAAGAATTAAATTCACAAAATAAAAATCAGTCTTTTGACTTCTTATTAATTTCCATCAGTTGATCTGATCCAGTCCCGGGAGACGATGGCGAACGTTTTCACCAGTTTAAGGCTGCTCAGATGGTTCCCAAAAATGTCAGACCCCTGCATAAAGCATCTGACAGCTTCATCCGTAAGGAGCCCGGCTGAGCTGAGGGACCCCGCAGGAGCCGGAACCCTTTAATACAGCCGCATGGCAGCTAACGAGGTACGCTTGCAGAGTAATGAGCAGAGATTGCTTCAGCTCTAATCAGATGGGCTTTTAATCGTCCAGTCAACATGAAAGGAGGCGTGGCGGCGCACCTCGGCGACCCGGATGGAGACTCAGCGGTGCATCAAACGCTAACGACGCCGTCGAGGTCAGAGAGCTGCAGCTGGACGACGAGTCACCTCTCGCCTCCGCGGAAGTCCATCGAGTCCCTCTGAACGCTGGCGAGCCGCCGCCGCCGCTTTTCCCCGCGCTGACTCGATGAGCCAGCAGGATTTCTGGCTCATTATGTATTCATCAAAGCACTCGACAGGCTCGCGGAAGGCAGGATGTGATTCCAACCAGTCGTGTCATCGCCGGGCGGAAGGTCCTCGTAACAGCGTGTCCTGACTTATTACACGTGAGCGCCAGACGAAAGATTAAAATGTGTGTGTTCATTAGTGAAATTACAGTCAATCAGATTAAACGCGCGTCCGAGCCGAGTGGAATAATGAGACTGCTCTTCCAAGACAGGAAAAAAACAATGGATTAATCAAATTAAAAGCAAGCAGCATATGGCAGGTGCCCTCTAGTGGTCTCAGTAACTATGACAACGCCAAGAAAGATGGACACAAACGGAACTCGGCAGTATCCAATCAGGAGTGAAGGCTGGTGTTTTCATGGAGGTCGCATCAGTTATTATCAGTGATGGAATAAACACGGTTACAAATAAACACTGTTACTAACGGCGATACTGTTTTCAGGAACGAGTAATCAAAATTGTTACTGTTTCCGTGGTTGCAACGTCATTCCTGTTACTGATAATAAAACGCGATGCGTTACTGTAACTTAACTCACTGAAGCTGTTTTCCTCCGAGTGATCCGAGCAGGCTCTCTCAGCCACGGAGGAGGCAGGGGAGGGGAAGGGGGCGGGGCTACCACATTAGTGATGGTGATTGGCTAAGGTGGAGTAACATTTCATGGTGAGCCAACCAGAGGCAGACAGACACACACACACACACACACACACACACACGCAGCAACGGCGAGTCCAGATAATCCAAAGGTGACGTTTCTAAACAGG
>CAAKHG010050221.1:9904-23621 GCA_901007715.1 Dactylopterus volitans
TGATTTTTGGATTTTTTTTGGATCACTATTTGAATTTTCGGATTCAATTTTTATGCTGTTGCTACCCTGCCCCAAGGCCGGCCTAGGGTGACTTTGTACAGTACTGTACAGTACATGATGCCAAAAATGGTGCTCTCTCGGACCTCCTTTTCCTGTCTTTTGGTTCAGATTGATGTAATAATAGCCTATGGGCAACTGTATTCTTGATCGGTTACAATTAATTTAGGCTGCATTATGGCTAGCCTACACATTGCAAATAATTTGTTAGGGGGCCGTTTTTTGTTTGTTTATTACTAAAGAAAACTTACAAGAAGCTAAGACGTAATCTAGTTGAAATGTACTCAGGTCCTCTTTCAGTATTTGGCTGTTTGGAAATTAAGTTTGTTGTAGTGATTTCCCCTATGCATACCTACTTTTTATGGGTCCCCCTGTGACTGAAATCCTACTAATCGAAATAGTTATGATTTGGTTATCAATTATGCTACGGTTACATCCAACCATCACAGATTGAATACGAGATGGACTTTCATCTTACTGTTAATGATGTTTAATCTGTCTACTGTGGGTTATTTTTGTTGTCTGTGTGTTATTGCTATGTTTTATTGGTATGTGTGTTTTCCCTTTCCTATCTGTAGTGCAAACACCTTAGCTCCCTCAAAGGAGGAAAAGTGCCTATGTAGATTTTCTTTCTCCTATTAAAGAGAAAGAAAATTAATAAATGTCAATAAAATCAAAGTAGTGTCTTGGAATATAATTGGAGTCCAAAATCTCACTTTCATCTTATGATCTCACTTAAAATATTTTGATTGTGACATAGCACTGTTACAAGGAACACATCTTCCCAAACAACAGTTTTTAAAGTTAAAAAAAAAAAAAAAAACTCTGTGTGGGACAAATTATTTTGAGGAATTATATGTTCCAAATTTGGCTCGGGCCAGTTTCTTGTCCTCAATAAATATTTTGCTAACTCAGTTTAAAATATTCCACTATTAGTGGGAGGGGATTTTAACTTGGTAAGCAATGCATCAATAGACCACCCAAGTCCACTACCAGCTGATAAATCTCTCTCTTAAGCCTTTAAAGAAGTACTAGAGACACGAACAATAATTGCTGTGTGGTGTTTA
Organism: Dactylopterus volitans; assembly: GCA_901007715.1. Lineage (NCBI taxonomy): Eukaryota > Metazoa > Chordata > Actinopteri > Syngnathiformes > Dactylopteridae > Dactylopterus > Dactylopterus volitans. The sequence continues at coordinate 11,029 of CAAKHG010050221.1, forward strand.
TTTAATACAAAATCAAGAAAATGCTGCCAGTTCTGGCAGCATGCTGTAACACGTGTGGCTGCATCTCTTCCGGTCCCCATTTAATCTAAAAATTTATCCAATCGGCTTTTACTAGTGATTTTATTGTTATAAAGATTGATCTGATATTTTGTGCCGTTACTGAACCCTTATTTTTCAGAGAGGGAGAGGCAAGGCTGGATTAATTTCACCTATTTTCTTAACGAGCCTCTTACACACCGGCTGAACATGACTAAAGGAATGTGCTGGAGAAAAGCATTTACAACTGAAATGGCTACTGTAATGAGAGAAATTGTTTGCGAGGAAATCACCACAGCTTTCAATTCAGTTCAATTCAATTATACTTTATTAATCTCTAGGGACGGTTCCCTCAGGGAAGTTAGCTTTCCAGCATAAAGAAGTACAGTATAGGAAAAATATAAAAGACAATGGGTAAAACCACAATTAAAAAAATAGTAATACGCATGTAGCCCGGTACAGAACATGGGGAATATAAATTAGTCCCTAATAAAGTAAGACAAGAATAAATAAACCCTTTAAGCAGAAAGTAACCCAATTGAGTTAACAAAATGTTAATTCAAAGATTAATATTATATGTTTTTCAGGTAATTTAAGGTGTAAATGATTTAATGACTTGTCAAAATGAATGTTAATAATTTGTAATGTAGACGGAATGATAAGTACGTTTATGAGAAAAAAAACCCTACAGTTTATGCCTTTATTTCCTGTTTCCTGTGATTGGTCAATGCACGTGTCAGTCAAGTTCACCTGTGATTATTGGCCGTAGGTGAGGAAAGGAACAGGTGAGGGCGGGGTTTAAAAACACACGACATGGTAGCGTGATGTGAACGTGAAAATAGAGGAGGGAGTGACGAAGCATTCCGGAGGGCTGAGTAGAGAAACCGGAGCGAGAGAAAGGCTAAGAGGATAGTCTGTTAAGTTTTATTGTTAAGTTTACGTCCATCCCATCTCTGGGATGGACGCTGAACCGTGAGTTTGACGTTCTGTTTTTTTCTTGTGGAGGAGAAGGATTTCTATGGCCGCATTGCACCTCAGCAACACACAGGCCTGCAATGTTTTTGGTGGGAGAGAATGTGTGCATGTGTGGGCCCACCGTTATAGTGTTTAGAGTTAAGTGTTAACCTGAGGTCATTATTTTGACATAGTGAGAACAAAAACAGAAGAAATAACCGGTTGCTATTTATGTTTTGAGCTGTAATATTTCAGCATTGGTCATTTTTGTCATATTGGGAAACTTTATTAGTCAAGTAATCACTTGATTTGCTAATTGTTGGCAAAGTATGTATTTTTATAGATAACTGTTTAAGTGACTGTGGTTTGTATTTTTAAGGGATCCAATTTATTTTTGTGATTTGTTACATTTATTTTAAAAAAAAAAACAGTAAACATATTATTTTACTGCAAACTACTTGTCTGGGGTCAGTTATTCGAAATAGATAATTTCAAGGTGTTATAGACCTATTTAAGTTAAGTACATTTGTTAGGTTACTTTTTACACCTGAAGCCGGTAAACCTGTGGGGTAGCTACATTAACCAAAACACGAACTCAAACACCCCCTCTCCATCATCCGTCATCCCCAATACATCCCATGATGGCTGCGTCATCAGCGGACTTCTGGATGTGACACAGCTCTGAGTTGTAACAGAAGTCCGAGGTGTATAGGGTGAAGAGAAGGGGGGCAGCACTGTCCCCTGAGGTGCCCCTGTGTTGCAGACCACGGTGTCAGACGTGATGTCCTTCAGCCTAACGTACTGTGGTCTGTTAGTAAGGTAGTCTGAGATCCAAGACACCAGACAGGGGTCCACTTGCATCCTCATCAGTTTATCCTGAAGCTCTGGGGGGCTGGATGGTGTTGAAGGCACTTGAGAAATCCAGAAAAAGGATCCTGCCAGTGCAACCTCCCTTGTCCAGATGAAAGTGGGCATGATGTAGAAGATGTAGGATAGCAACCTATGCAGAGAGGAGGCTGTGGGGAGGGAGCGGGAGGGAACCTATGCAGAAGAGGAAGGGAGGGGAGGGGGCAATGTTGCTGTCTGGCAGGAGGGAGAGGAGGCCATAGTGAGGGTGGGGGGGTCGTCAGCAGAGGCTGGTCAAACCGGTTGAAGAAGTTGTTTAGTCTGTTTGCTTCCTCCACTGTCCCACTTGCTGTTTTAGACTTTGTCCTGTGGCCTGTAATGGTACTGACGCCATCCCAGACCTCCCTCATGTGACTTTCACTAGTTTGACCCGACTATCAGTGGTGACATCGTTGATCAAGCTATGAATCCACTCCACCCCAATTCCACTGAACAAATCCTAACTTTCCATCCTCTCTGCTCAGCGTCTGCACCTAAATCTGCATATCTAAGCCTTTTCCTTTCATAGGCTTCCTCCACTGAGCTTTCCCAGGGAACTGTGAGTTCTTATGAAATAAAACTATTCTTTTTGAATGAACCAGGGCCCAACATATATCTGGTTATTAATCCAGATATCCAGCTTTCTTGCAACCTTGGTTGGATTCAGAAATGAAAAGGCACTTTCGTTGATATTGTAATGGATAGATTGATTAGGCTGATCAGGAGGTTTTTGGGGCCTGGTATATACAAAACAGATGACAAGACTACATGCCATAGTTGTTTTGGGGGATTTCAGTTTGCTAAAAAATTATGAACTGATGGTTGCTTCACAAATGAGGAGGTTTCTTTTCCTGGATGTCTGTGGGTTTGTCGACTAAAACCATTGTAATTCTTACCATTGAGCTGTTTTGTTTATCTATTTTAGATGTTTAAATGTTTTTTTTTCTTACCGCTTTTGCTGTCAGGAATAACTCCTGACTAAAATAAGACAACATAAGCATCTTGGTCACTCTGGTTTACTGAAACTAGGTCTATGAGACTACACCATCTCCATACAAAATATAGAAACATCATAATTATAGCAACATATACTTTGACTTAACACATAATCATACTTCTCCTGAACTTAAGTGTGATGTTGCCATGTAAGGCACTATCCTTTTCCTGTTGGAAGGTTGTATATCATCTTTCCATCTGTCTCTGTCACAGGTGATGGCATTTGGCTCAAATAGCCAGTATCTTCAAGTATACCCAGTGAGGCATGCCATGAGCACCAGGAGTACCAACTCCTCTGCCTGGCTCTGTGCCAGACATACCATCCCCTGATGAACTACTCTTGAACATGAAACTTCCCAGTTGAGTTAGGGGATCAGGTGTTCTGACATCACAAATTTATAGTCCTCAGGGTTAGTTTTCTGTATCATTTACATGCAGACCCTCCATTAATTGAAGAATGGGATGGCTGATTTCAAAGTTTAGAATTCCTGTGATGTAATGAGAGCAATGAGGCAGGATATATGTGAGAGCCGGTCAGACAGGTCTGTCAGACTGATTTATACCATTACATCTGTAATATGGCGGCCATTGGATATTCAGATTGACTGCTGTTTGCACTGTCAAAGCAGCAGAGTCAGTCTGATGAGTGAACAACTGAATCTTCTAATCTCCTTTCAACTGTCAGCAGCAGTTAATGCCTCACAGCAGTCTGGCAGACTCATACTGGACATAGCAGCACTTCTGACACTTCAATAGAGAAGATAATTTGACTAACCTGACAGTTCAAATAAGTTGCGGTGCCTACAGGCTCCATCTGATAGTTTCGTAAAAAACGGACGTCCAGTGAAGAAAATAAAAATGCTGTCTATATAATGCTAATACTGAGCTAGCTCATGTTGTGACTGTATACATTGGGCTAGTCACTAACCGCACTGCCAATGCTGTAGCTTTGGGCCGTGGTCATTCTTTCCACTTCAGGGACAAATTTTGTTCCTCATTACTCGGATTCTGCAGTGCATAATCCTAGTAGACTATACATTTCATCCTCTACTATTTAATTCCAGTCTATGAATATTCTTTTTCTAAAAATAAAAAACTGTTTTTGGTTAAATCAAACAAGTAGAATTCTGTCCTTCTAGCCCATCAGGTATAGTGAACTTTCTGACAGAAAAAACACTGAAACAAAACACTGAAACAAAGTCCCTCAGCCCCATGGCGGTCTGCCAGCCATAGTCCAACACCGTGTTCAGGGATCTTGCTGCACTGAACAGTGAATCAATTACTAGCACTCTGTATCCTTAAAAAGCTTAGCATCTCTCCTATTTCTAAAGTTACAGCAAATGCTGAAATCTTGCTGTCTATAGAAACCCAGACGAAGATTAGGAAAAGGAGCATTGCAATAAAATCAGGCTGTACTTTGCTACTGTTTCGGCCTGCAGGCCTGCATGTGAGTCATGACCCAGAAAGGTTTTGTTTTGCAACGAATGCAGTGTAATTCTTTTAATGGAACATAGTTGATTTCCGCTCACTTTTTGCACTGTGACGAAACGCATCAACGAATCATGTTCTGCATAACAGACACCACGTGGCAACTCATGATGCCAACAGAGGACCAGTTATTATTGAGTTGATTGATCCCTGTTTGGTGCCCTGCCTCCTCAGATGTGGCCCCATCATACCCAGGAGAACCTCAAACTGCCCTGTCAATGTCCTAAAATATGTACATGGTATGCCATAGTACAACTTCAGCTGTTGTATGAAGCAGTGGGTTTCAGTTAGGAGGATGACAAGATCATCATCAATGGATGGTGGATCTTATTTTTGTCAAAGGTATGAGTTGATTTATTTACAGGAGAGGTGTCAGCACTGAGCAGTTAACACTTGCAACTAATCTAGACCTTTAATGTTTGTTTAATATTTTTTTTATAAGTTTGACCCAATTTCCTCCCTTCATCCAAGTGCACATGGGTCCGAGGCTGAATAATTTATGAGCATGTGAAATGTTGATCACATGAGAGTTATGCATTTGTCAAGTCCCATGTCTGAAGGCCTCGTGTGGGAAAAGGATATTTTTAAAACATGTTGTCTGTGTGGTGCACTGAGGCATTTGAAAGACTTAGTTTGGCAAATTGGATATCATTCATCTATTTGCATTCCATCACTGTCTCCTTCAACTGTTAAATGTCAACAAGATTAACTGAAAAGTAACAGCACCATGTTAAACCTCTTTGAAGTGAGAGGATTTACGGATTATGACCTTCTTTATGCTAACACGAAATGGTGTGTCACTGGGCTTTATTTTTGCCCCAAAAGGAAGTTGAGTTCGTTCAGTATTATGGCATAAATAGATGTATGACAAACAGATCATCCAACAAGTTGACAATAAGTAATGATGGAGTTGTGGATCAGTGACGAGATGCTTGAGTGTATGCTTGTACCAAAATGAACAATCACATCTGATATATGTTTAAAATGATTGAGGCTAACTTCTCTCTTTGTTTGTTTTCCAGGGCATCCATTAACGCATTTGCAGCTCTGCTTTGTACAAGTAAGTTTTTCATTAACCAGATGATTGTTTCCATCATGCTGGATGTACATGAGCAGCAGCAGCAGTCAGACCACTTGTTTAATCATGTTTTCTATCTTCCGTTGATCAGTGCTTGTGTAGTGATTGTTTGACATTGATTTCCAGTGCACTGGAATTGTTACGGCTCGGGAAGGGAGGTTTCAGGACCCAGATACAGAGTATACAAAAGGTTTAATTGGCTACAAAGTACAACAGAAAATCTCCAGAGGGAAAAACAAGAAAGTTACAAAGTAACAACTGAAAATCACTGCTAGGAAAAAGCTCACAAGAGAACACCAGGTAAAGTAACAACTGAAAATCACTGCTAGGAAAAAGCTCACAAGATAACGCCAGGTAAAGTAACAACTGAAAATCTCCAAGGTAAAACAGGACTGACAAACCAACAGGTAGCAGAGAGAGGCGAGGAGTCAACTTGAGGCACTCAGGAGACATAGCAAGGGAATAGTCCGACAGGGAAGCAGGACATGCGGTGGACTTAAGTAGCTGGTGCGACGAGCTGACGAGCAGCAGGTGTGTTTAGCCCAGGAGTGTCGGTCCCGCCTCTCTCCACTTGCCTGGCACAGAGGAAGAGAGGTGAGGAGAAAAACACCACAAACCTCAAACCATCACAGGAATAGAGGCATTCATTCTTCGTCTGAGGAGTAAATATGTTGTTGTTCCAGTGGCACTAAGGAGCCTGATTGGTACTATCAGCTCCAAACACGCTAGGGCATTACATTTTGACTGTTCCATTGGCAAGGCGATATTGAGCAGGGATGTATGAAAGTGAGTTTCAGTGATATTCAGATGGATTCAGTTATATAACCAAGGGCAGGGACTAAATTCTGTCTCGTGGAAGCATTTGATAATATTCAGTCCAGTGTTGCAGAATAAGAGCTGTGCTGAGACACTTGGCTCTCTGTTAATCTGATCAGCTATACTGGCTCGGCCAACATTTTGCAATTTATGCAATTTGTGCGATCGGCTGTAATGTCTTAATTCGATGATTAAATTAAAAAAAAACAGAAGGCCAACTCCAGAACTGGAATTGAAAGAAAAGGTAAATAACATGGACTGACAAACTTTATAACGCTGCCATTGCTCACTTGATAAAGAAAGATAGACGGATGGACTTCGTTTTCATGTAATAAGGTAGGCCCATGTTGTACGCCAGCTTGATTATTATTCAGACAGGATTAATATTACACTGGGACATTCAATATTTATTTTATTACAGAGGTTGTGCGGAAAAAAACTCAAGTACAAACTGTTAAATTCATTAGGTCAGCTGATCCCTTTTAAATCCTTATAATAGTAGTTTGGAGTTCGATTTTTGTTTTTGGAGGGTTTTTTTTATTTCCCTGTGCCCCTTTTTCTGCCTCTTATACGTAGGTATTAAAATAATCACTGTGCTATGCACAATTGTACATAGAGAGGCATTTGCATTTCAATGCAAGTTTAGATAGTATTACCAGCCCTGTGTAAATGGGATTTTATTTTGATGCTCATCAGTTATTTGACCCAGTCAGTGTCTGTGTGATTTGTTATGCACCGTGATTTCGTAGTGCTGTCCATGGTGATTAAATGAGCCTCGGTGTCTGTATCTGCAGTTTTCGTGAAGTCGAGCAGGTTGCTTGTTGTGGAGAATGTTATTGAATTTATAGCTTATTGTTGACGTACTTGTCATCATTAATTAGATGATTGTAGTTGTTAAACACTTTCGATTCATTGTACGATTGCTTTTTTCAATGTGATGATGTACTTTTGATGGCTGAGGTGAAGGCCCAGCAGTAGTGCTCACGGTTCACCACTGGTTAGAAGCCACTGCCAGCCGCTCCTCCAGATACCAACCTTAGTCTAATGGCCAGACTGAATGGCTCAACCAAGAGCTGGAGACTAGTCTACATTGCCTCGCTTCCCAGAACCACTCATCATGGTGCGCGTGTGTGTATGTACTGTGGACTGACTGGGATGAGCAAGGGCTGTCAAGGGGGAAGCTAGGAATGAGTCTGACCAAGTGCACCAGCCTCTTTCCAGGATTAAATCCCACAACAGCACATTGCCCCCCGGCTGAGAATAAGTCCAACCTACTCCCCAGGTGCAACAAATGACCACCAACAGCCATTAGCTCAGACTTGGGCCAGAGGGATGCCCACCTTTCCCTCATATTTTATTCATCCCACTCATCCCACTTTAATGACTGTTATTGGAAATGTAATTTATGATGCTGTTGAACTGTACTAGGTTATATTGTGAGGCGTCCCTAAAATTTTGGTCATCCCACTCACATGCATTAAGGTGACAGAGTATTAGGGACACCCGGCATCACAAATACCATTTCTATGTAATTTCCAAGGAAAACACATGATAACTATTTTTGAATGTAATTTTTGTGTATTTTAAAATGCTTATGCTTAAAATTATCATTGTGGAAATCATATTTTACAAATACAAATTTTAATATCTTAAGCGTTTGCGTGGGTTCTCTCCAGGTACTCCAGCTTTCTCCCACCTTCCAAAAGTATGCTGAGGTTAATTGGCTAGTCTAAATTGACTGTAGGTGTGCGTGTGGTCCTGTCCTGGATGAGTTGGCGACTCGTCCAGGGTGTACCCCACTGTTCACCCATTGTCAGCTGGTATCGGCTCCAGCACGACCGCAACCTGTAACCGGAATAAGTGGAAGAAGATGAGAATGAGAAGTTTTTGTATTTTTAAGTGAAAAATTCAGTGTAATGTTAAGTGCACTTATTCATGGTTTTATCATATTTACCTGCATTATTTCTTGATAAGGTGTGTATAAAACAAATTTAGTTTGGTGTTTGTTCACTTGATTATGCAGTTGGAATCTAATTCAGACCCTCTGCTTAATTTATCATGGAATATTGGGGGTATTTAGGTTTCCCTTGCCTGTTTGAATTGATCAGTCCACCACTCAGTATTTTTTTTGATCATATGAAAATTTAATATGGAGGTGGAGTGTGTTTTCTGGTAAGAAGACAAGCACAAACACATACTGTGAGGTTCAGACAGACAAGGGACCCCAAGAGCAGACTCGAGACTGAGCAGGTGTCGTTAACAATTTAATACAAAGGGGTTCGGTAATTGGGAGGTCAGTCAGCGGGAGCAGTGGTACAAAATCGGCAGGCAAAAACGTAATCCAAAAGTGCAGGCAAGGTCCAAAAATCCAGGGAGCACACAGGTCAGGCAGAAGTAGAAAAGTGCTAGGCAAAGTGGAAAACACAATGAAACTACACAAGGCGAAATAATGCTAGAGAGCCAACAATCTGACAAAGACACGCTGGGGAAAGACAGGTTATATAACATGAAGGGAGGACACAACGAGACACAGGTGAACTGAATAGACAATTAGACACACAGGGAGTAAAGAAACGGACACAGACAGGAAGCTAGGAGACAGAACAAAACAAAACAGGAAGTACAAAAACTAAGGGCCTGACACATACAGTACATATTCATAAAAGACTGTGCCCAACATAGGAAGGCTGTTATTCTGTCTTTCTAACGTGTTGCTTGGTGTGACATTTAAGTGTAGCACCTGAAGCTTATACTTGTAGAGTATGTACCTACATATACTTTTTCACTAGGTAACTTGGACATACCTCTGTTTCCAAAATCTTATCCCTCAGAGATTCCTTATATTCATCTGCAGATATGTTGATACTTTTGACTGTTCAGTGTTTTCTCCTTGGTGTTTTCTGACTTGTATAAATTTAAAATTCTGTTTAATCAGATGAATTAGTCAGTCAAATGCTACCAGTAGTTTTTCTCTGTTTGACCATGTTCTAACCAAAATATGTGTATAGTTCTTAAAGGTCGAATGTGAGGAAATGATTTAATGGCTGTGTGTAGTATCTACCCATCTTGCTCAGAGATTGCTGCAAAGAATGTGTGTGTGTCTTTGTGCATATGTTGTGTATGATTGCATGTGTGGATGAAATACATGTTATGAATAATAATCAAAAATTATGAAAGCTTAATTAATTGAAAATAATTAAAAACAGGGCATCACGGGAAAACCTGCACTAATAACCAAACTCATGAAATCAGTCTCTAAATATGTTCATCTCAAATTGTCAATATTCAGTGAATATTCGCATAAAAAGAGTGAACAAAGAAGGAGTGAAGGTCAGCACTGACCCTGTCAACCAGCGAGTATCACAGCACACAGGCAAAACAAGGACAATATCACTTTAAAATATAACAGGATTTATTACCAGAGGTAAAATCAATAAACAATTAACATCACTACTGCACACAAATCCAGCTCTGCATTATAGCTATTCTCTAACTACATATGAACAGATACAAACATAGAAACAACAACCACAACAGACGTGTGTGTGTGTGTGAGTGTGTGAGTGAGTGAGTGGACAGGAGTGAAAAGGGGCGAACCAGATGGTGGCCACAACCCGTGGGTTTGGCTAGAAGTAGGGAGGTGGAACAAATGACGGCTACCAATAAAACTTCACCAGACAAATTACGGGTTGAGCGGGGATTTACACACACTAAGATTAAGTGTGGAATGTGCGTGAGCGGTTAAGAGAGAGATGGTGTAGCATTGCACTGTGACAACCCTGGGTCAGAGCCAGTACTTGTATGCGCTACACAGAGCTCAATGGCTGAGCTGAAGAGCAGCGTGAGTCTGTCCCTTTAACTTGCACAACAAGTACTGATCTGGATTGCAGGTGCAGTGTAAGACAAAACAAATAATAGCAACATGAATAGTACTGAGGCACAGTGACACAGCAGACGCAGCAGTCTGTAACGCATGACAGGTGAACACAGGTTATTTACGCTGTAAGCACGTTATTATCATGACATCTTCTCAGAGCTTCAATCCTCTTACTAATACAGATGAGGTCATGCTGGTGAGGCACCGTCGGTAAGCGGCTGTCAGCAGCTAACATCTTCTTGGCGCGGCGCCTGATCTTACTGGTCAGCTTCGGTTACGTGAGCTAAGGGTCTGTTGCCCAGCTGATCAGATAAGTCCACATGTTGGGGGGGGTTGTGGAACCGAGTTCTTTGTTCTTTTGTGGACCTTTAGGTTGTTGGAGGTAAATGTAAACCCCTTTATCTAAAGCTTCTTGATTAGGCACAACCACATGGAAAGAGAGTAGCTGTAACGTAGAGCCGCATTTGTGTGAAGTAGTGATTTTTTTTAAGCCCTGAGTAGTTGTACTTCCTGTTTTATTTTGTTTTGTCTCCCCACTTCCTGTCTGTGTCTGTTTGAGGTTTCTTTACTCCCTGTGTGTGTGATTGTCTATTTGGTTTTGTGTCATCCTCTCATGTGTATATAAGCTGTCTTTCCCCAGTGTGTCTCTGTTAGGTTGCCAGCATTTGCGAGTAGCTCTCTGGTATTATTCTCTTGAGATTGTTTCATTGTGTATGACCAGTTCCATTCCCTGTGTTTTCTCCCCTTGCCAAGCATCTTTTGTACTTCGGCCTCACCTGTGTGCTCTCTGGATTTTGGACTTTGCCTGTTTTTCTGGATAACGTTTTTGCCTGTCGAATTTGTACTGCTGCTTCCGCCCACTGGCCTCCCATGCACCGAGCCATTTAGATTAAACTGCTTAACGACACCTGCGCCGTCTCGGGTCTGCTCTGTGGGTGACACTGATGTTCATTGTTTATTGATTTTACTGCTGTTAATAAATCCCGTTATTTAAACAAGAGAAGTTGTCCTTGTTTTGCTTGTGTGCTGCAATACTAGCTGGTTGACAGCCGACCTCCACCCCTTTTGTTCACTTTTTTAATGCCAATATTTCTTGAATATTGACATTTTGAGATGAATATATTTTGAGATTGATTTCACTTGTTTGGCTATTGGTGTGGGTTTTCCTAGTGGTGTACCATTTTAATTTCAGTTAAGTTCTAATTTTTGATAATTGATAATCATGATCATCAATCACTGATAACCAAATTTACCTCCAACGATGCATAACATTTATGGTGCCTGTGTGCAAGGCCTACAATATCAACACTGCTCAACAGTGTGAGCACAACACACAAGTGCAGTTTTAATGCTACAGTTTAATTGGTCATGGAATAAAATTATATTTTAAAAGCTTCACAAACCCCTTCACAAGGATTTAAAACACAATAAATCTCACAGCTCTCTTTAATTTGAGATGTAAGGGTCTCTACTGAGTAAAATCAGTTAAAATGGGGCTCATTCCGAATCATCTTGTGGGTTCAGAAGATAAAAAAAGCTGAAACTGTAGACACACATATATATATATATATATATATATATATATATATACACACACAATACCGGACCCCGTGCTGCAGTTGGCCGGCTTCCAACTGTTCAGAGCGGATCGTGACATGGAGCTCTCCGGCAAAACGAGAGGTGGTGGTATCTGTTTTTATATCAACAATGGCTGGTGTAAAGATGTGACAGTGATAGTACTGTTCTCCTGCTCTGGAATCTTTTATCATCAACTGCAAACCATTTTATTCACCCCATGAGTTCACTTCATTCATTCTGGTCGGTGTTTACATTCCACCAACGGCCAACGTGCCGGAGGCACTGCGCATGCTCGCCGACCAGATACTGAATGTGGAGCGGACAAACCCGGACTCTTTTGTTATTGTCCTTGGTGACTTTAACAAAAGTAACCTCAGCCATGAACTCCCCAAATACCGCCAGCTAATAAAATGTCCGACCAGAGAGGAGAACACTCTAGATCACGGTTACACCACTATTAACGGTGCATATCACGCTGTTCCCCGCGCTGCACTGGGTCACTCAGACCACACCATGGTCCACCTGATTCCTGCATACAGGCAGAAATTAAAACTTTCTAAGCCTGTTGTGAGGACATCTAAAAAGTGGACCAGTGAAGCTGTGGAGGACCTCCGTGCGTGTTTGGACTGTACTGACTGGGATGTGTTCAGGACTGCCACCAACAGTCTGGATGAGTACACGGAGGCTGTGACATCATACATCAGCTTCTGTGAGGACAGCTGTGTACCGTCACGCACCAGGGTTTGTTATAACAACGACGAACCCTGGTTCACAGCGGAACTCAAAAAGCTAAGGCAGGAGAAGGAAGAGGCCTTCCGGAGTGGAGATAAAGACCGGTACAGAGAGTCTAAGTACAGGTTTAGCAAGGCGGTGAAGAGTGCTAAA
>CAAKHG010050222.1:0-38348 GCA_901007715.1 Dactylopterus volitans
AATTTGGCAATAAGCTACAGTAGTGGCACAGCAGCATTTGGTCTTCAGAGCTGTTGCTCTCTCTCTCTGGGTGGTTTTGCCACACACAAACACACAGGCACACAGACACACACACGCACACACACAGACACACACACACACACGCACGGACACACAGCATGGCGGTATTGAAAATGCTCTGGGCAAAATATTGATCAAATGTAATGTTTCATAAATGTCAGCTCATTTACATTACTCCGCACTTCAGTCTCCCGGTGAATATAAACACACATTGTGTTCGGGCTGCTTTTAAGCACAGATAATTTTGAGTTTCCTTCCCCTCTGCAGCACCGCAGCAGCGAGCGATTCTCGCTGTCACCCACACAGTTTGCAAAAATACCCTGCTGCACATCCTTACTCACCATGATTCACTTTCACACCGTGTGGACAGAAAAAGTCACTCTGCTGCTGAAACAATGTCAAACACAATACAACTCTTGCACCACACACACATAAATACACACACACACACACACACACACACACACACACACACACACACACACACACACACACACAATGCTGAGTGCCCCCTCCTCTTTTTGCCAGCAGGCTAGTGGGAGATGTTAGTCAAAGGGGGAGGGGGTGTTGTGAGGACATGCCGATTGTGTGTGTGTGTGTGTCTGTGTGAGTGTGTGTGGCGTGTGGCGGGGGTCTTTGTGAGCGAGAGCGGTAGGAGGAGAAGGGGAGAGGGAGGGGGACATAGCGTTCTATTTCTCATAGACCAACAGCTGCTGTCTTTAGTGCAGAGCGAGAGAAGAAGAGGGAGGGCTGTGTGGCGTGAGGCAGTGCGTGCGCTCAGTGTTTAGGTGAATCCACAGCCCTCTGGCTCACAAGGATAAAGGATCCTCTCCAAGGAAGAGAGAGAAAAGCAACACAGGGACTTTTCCTTATTTCCCCCTTATCCTCTCTCTTCCTCTCAATTCTCTCACAAGCTCCCAGTGTCTCTATTTTGGCTCTTTTTTTTTTTTTTTTGCCCTTTGTCCATCTCTTTTGTTCCCTGCATCCATCTCTCACCTCGGTCCAGAGAGGAGGGAAGAAGAACAGAGTCCGAGGCATCATCATCATCATCCTCCCCTCCTGCATGCCCAGCCGGTAAGCTGAGCCGACACTCTCTTTCTTCTTTATTCCTATCTGTCACTGTTGCTCCATCCGTTCGGCGCCCATAGCAGTAATAGTCGCTCCCTGCACCTAAAAGAGAGGCCAGATACGCTGGTGAAGAGGAGTCTGGAGGTTGGATGCAGCTCAGACTCTAGATGGAGGCTGGTGGGTGACTGCTAGTTGGTTTTCGAGGTTTTTTTTTTTTTTTTAGGTTGTGGAGCAGGCAGAGGGACGGTGCTCGTGGCTGTGGGAGGATGGACAGAATGTAGAGGACTAGCATGGGTCGGGATCCACGAGTGTGTGCGAGGGAGAGTGTCCGCTAATTTTGCCTGACCACATCAAACCCCGTGGGGCTGGTCAGCTGGGGCTTGTCCTCTTTCACTGCAGTGCTTAGCCTTAGCGGCACAGTCATGGCCACAGTCACACACGTACACACACACGCGCGCACACACCTTAGCAAGGGTCTGTTCCTCCACTGAGTATCTGAAGGAATCTATCAGGGGAACACTGATGCTCATGTGCATTAATGTGTGTGCATTTTCAGTGATGGATGGCAGTTAGGTCGCAGGGCATATGTGACCTACAACCATGGCAGCACATGCATCATACATCACACTGATGCACCCGAGTGTTCTGTGCACAATGAAAGTGAATTGCATGTCAAGCACACCTCCGCTCTGATTCGGATCCATTACCACATGCATTACATCAGAAACAGCGCGCATCAGCACTCAGGGTGCTCACTCTTGCACCGAGGTGTTTTAGATGCGGGTTTGCGTGCGCTTTTGTGTGCTGTCTTTACAAGCAGCCGGCTAAAAACAATAGCCCAAGACTGCACTGCTGATCAGGAGGGGTGGGGGCATACGAATGGTGTGGAAACGGGAAGAGGGAGGGGGGGCAGGAAGGAGGGAGGAAAAAACTGAATGGAGGGATGAATGAATGAATGAATGAGGGCTCGGGGTATTCAGCAGACTTTGGTTTCTTCAAATGAGAAAAGATGTGCGGCGTTCCACGGGCGAGGACGGTGGGTACACAGGAAGAGAGGGGGCGGGGGGGGGGGGGGGGGGCAGAGAGGGTGAAGCCACAGTGCTACCGTGTGACTCTGCAGGTCTTCTTTTGTGTGCATGGTGGAGGGAGAGAACGCGAGAGCGGCACTGGAGACGGAGAGATGCTACAAGCTAGGAAGAGAAAGCAATGATGAAGAACTGTGGTGTATGAGCTGAGGCGTGTGCGTGTGTGTGTGTGTGTGTGTGTGTGTGTGTGACAGTGGCTAATCAAAAGATATGTGACCCATCTATCCCTCCTCTGGCTACTAACTGCCATGTTGACTGTCATAAAACACGCAAATGTCAGGTATTTGTCATGTATATACACGCGCGCGCACGCACACACGCGCACTGTACGATACAACGTGTGCTCATAATGTACATATGTGCATAGGCATACGTTTTCAATATATATACATGGAAATGTGCATGCATATATATGCGCGCAGGGAGAGGGAGAGTTATCTTAGATGCTTGTCATATTTCATCTCTGTCATTTAAAAAAAAAATGCTTACGTAAATTGAGTGAGGGCTGTGAACAGGGTCGCCCTGCCCAAAGGCGGCTGTGTCACTGTCTCATGCAGATTTTGACCCCTCTCACATGTACGAACAAAGAGCAATGTGCACTGAAACAGCCAACATGTACACTCTGAGTGCATCAGTATGTTAATAAGTGTGCGTGTGTGTAGGGTTTATTCAGTCTAAGATGGAACGGTGGCTGCTATGGTATTTACTCCGCTGTTGCTAGGACACTCCCTTTGAACATTTTAACTGAGCGTTTTCATTGGCTTGCCGCGATGATGCAAGATTCCCTCACCCCAAATCTTTCCTGAGTGCCCATAGAAACATGCCCGTCTGCATTTCCTCCCCTCTCCTCCCTCTCTGTCACTCTTTGCCCCCCTAACTCTCCCCAGCCCCACCGATGCCCTCCCCCCCTTTTCTGTCCCTATCTCTCCCCGTCCTTTCCCGCCCGTCCCGCCTCGCTCCGTCATGAACCCATAAGTAAATTAATTTTCTGCTCTCCATATTTATTTTCTTTCCATTCAAGCCCTCGTGATCAGTCTTCATTATCTCGGCGTGCTCTGTCACTTCCGTCTCCCCTCGGCCGGTCGAAATGCCCACCACAAAATGCTGTTGACAGCATGTGGCGGTGTCATTCAGCACCGCACAATCGTCCTGTCCTGCTGTCTTGCGGAGGATTAGTGCTCTCGCAGCGTTCAATTTTTCATTTCCTGTCCGTATGAGGTGTAACATCTTATTAAGGTGTCTTAGCATGTGCTTGTCGGCTCTGGCAAGGCAGAAGACAAGAATGGAGGCTCCTGATTTGATGCCTACATTTCCCTTATCACGCCACCTTGTGTATCCTTTCTCCACATTACCCCAACTTCACAGCGACACAACATTTCCCATGATGAGGTGTTTCACACCACAGAGTTGTGCAACCCTTACAGATTCAGTCTGTCAGTTATTATATGTTGAGGGACTGCGAATAGAAGAAGGGGCTACGTGAGGTTAAAAGGAGTGGAAAGAAGGGAAACGGGGGAAATGGAGGAGAGGATGCGCTCAGATGCAAAGGCGGCGGGACAAAGAGTTGGTCTCTGATGAGTTGGGATGAGAACGAGTCGATTCACTGCAGGAAGTCAAAATCTTACCAAGTATATCTTTCTCGTTTCCAGCTGAAGTCCTACAACGGGGCACAAGTGCATTAATATCACACACAATCACCTTAAAAGTAATATTTCAGTGAGACACAGGGATGTGTTTTGGGGCATTTGCGTTATATTCAAGGAAGTCCTCAGTAAAGTCTTCAAGCAAATTCTTACTTGTTCCACTAGCAAATTATTTTGCTTCTCACAAGCAAAAAAAAAAATATATATATATCTTTTGCTGACAGATCATTCAACTTTTAATGAACAAAAAAAGTGGTTTTGCTTGTAATAAGGGAAATAATCTGCCAGAAGAACAAGTACAAATACAAAATGAAATACAAAGTACAATTGTCTGACAAGTGTCCCTTTATTTCACTGAAATGTTACATATTCAATGATGTCTTTGAGTTACTTTTGACTTTAAAAATTGGACAAACAACATTTTGACTTTTTGCAGTTTGGGCATTGTTTTTTTTTTTACTTGTTTGCTGCTTCTCTATGAACCCATCACGATTGGTCACGTCTGAAGCAGCATCAGCATCAGCCCATCGGGTGAAATGATGCACATCTCCTTCAGCCTTCACCGAGCTTGACACCGCCGAGGTTGCGACCTCAACTCACAGTCAATGAATAAGGTGACACACACAACAACACGGACGCGTGTGCAGCTACTCAGGACTGTCGCAATTCACGCCTGAAAGGTGTTATATCAAAACATTTTGACACTGAATAGATGCTAATCAGGGGTGTAATGCTATTTGTTTAAGTAGCGGAACGCAGCAATGGAGCACCCATGCGTGTGCCGCTAAAACATTTAGAAAGCGTGTCCTTGCCATTCTCTCCCTGCGGGATAGTTGCCCTTTATCTTCCTCGCATAATCTCCAGTATGGTAGAATAACATGAATTAGTAGCCTGCTGTCAAAGGACAAATTTCATAGTCTATGTGAATAAATGAGGAAACATTTGTGTATAACATGAATATTACATTGTTGCGCAGTGGCACAACACTGGGCCAATAATAATCTTTGCTAGTAAGCTAGCTAGCACTTGTCGAGCAAACCTGTTAGTTGTAGGCCTCACTGGCTGTGGGCAGCCACCAGAATATTTTGACACCTTTTCATTTTACTTTTATCTTGTCATTTATACTAAATTATTTTGCTAATTCCCACTGAAAGGCTACAGGCAGCGACCAGCAACGTGTGCTGGAATGTTTTCTTTCCTTTCATTCAGTGCATGAGTCAGGAATCATTCAACCCACTTTAAATGTCAATATTTGAACACTTTGAACACGTTTAATTTGTTTTTTATTAGCTCTCTTACCTGACCAATACACTTACATGACTGGATCTTCAAGTGTTTAAAAATCTATGTATGAATTCCTGCTGGATTATGCAAATTGTGACAGTGACACAGGCTACACCTGTGATGCTGATATACATATTTTTCTGTTATCATTTTACAGCCTTTTCTACAGCTATATTACTAAATTTGCCTTGGTCTGTTTTAAAATCCGGACCGTCATTTGACATCGTCTTCGGAACAACTGTGATCCAACAGTGTATCATTGCTGCAATTTGGAAAAGCTTATTGGCCCAACTTTGACTGGTGGATTTTGAAGTCAGAAACAAGTTGAGGGACGCCCATGTAGCATTCAGTCCTTTTCTAGAATGAATAATAATTATTAAATAACATTATCCATGTTGTCCATGTGTTGCAACTGATTTCCTCAAAATGACAGGCAACACACGTTTTATCCAAACTCTCCTAATCATGTCGACTGGTCCATCTGTCCAGCAGCAACATCTGTCATCCAAACATTTGTCACTTCATTCTTGCTATAGATTGTTTTCATTAGCGCCCAGATGGCGGCTCAGACTACTATCGTAGCCAGGGTTTAAATAGTTTTTGGAATTCGAGATATGATCCCTCTTTTCCTGGTAATCTTGTGGCCTAATCCAGTAGTGTCAGGAATCCGGGATAACTCGCTGAGAGCACAGATGATCCTGTTACAGGGGCACATCGAGGCAGAAGGTGCAGGCTGGTGACGACACGTGAACACTGGTGTGAATCCTGTCTGCTTATGCATCAACCATCTCTTATAATTTGAGGCTTTTTGAAGGATTTTCGCAATAATGCCTATTTGCTTTCTTGTTGAGGCCTCGATGAAAAATAATATAGGTAAGAGTCTAACCAGAACTTGAGAGCTGAGACTGCTTCACCTTTAGTGTGAAGATAACAAAATCTGCCTATTTGGACCTCTTAAATTCACTAGTTAGCGCATTATATCTAACATGACGTCCAAATTACATGCAACATTATAATCAACTGGAACTACATGCAACCTGGCCCGCACTGCATTTCTTTAGTTTTACGCGGCCTTTTTCCGTCTGTTTTTTTGTTTGTTTTTGGGACGGC
The DNA here is from genome assembly GCA_901007715.1 of Dactylopterus volitans. Classification (NCBI taxonomy): domain Eukaryota; kingdom Metazoa; phylum Chordata; class Actinopteri; order Syngnathiformes; family Dactylopteridae; genus Dactylopterus; species Dactylopterus volitans. The sequence continues at coordinate 6,251 of CAAKHG010050222.1, forward strand.
AGCAGTGGCGTTGTGGGTTGTTCTTTCATTGTCTGCACAGCCTTGATAGATGATGTGGATCAGATAAATATGAGGGAGCAAATATGAACATAAATTAACAGCACAAGTGTACGTCCTAATTGTGTAATAGTTTGAGTGCATGTGCGATAGCTTGTGCGTTTTCAAGTGTATCCTGCATAAAATCTCCTGGCAAAACTCCTCAAAAAACATGGCTGCCGCGCAACACAGACAGACCCGATGTAGCAGGTAAAGTGCCTCGATGGCCTCATGGCCTTGCCTATGCCCCGTGTTTGTTTGGTGTCAGCAGACCGCAGACAGTTAGTGCTCCCCGCCAAGAAATACCGTGAGTCTACATGCTCTATCTCATTTGACAACTATGGAGGTTTTCTTACCTTTGAATAGATCCTACGTTGCTCTCCGATTGCCATTCTGCGCAATAATCTTAGTCATATCCTTGAGTGTGCACCGTTACTTTTATTATGTGCATGTTTGAAATTCAAAGTGGATGATTTGTATAATTCTCCCAAAGCATGTGTTGCGACCCAATTTCAAAATCAGGTGGGATTTTCGGACGAGAGTGGAAGATGACACACATGGTGATCGTTTAGCAGAGGGACAACAATCACAACAACTACCCCATGGGCATGTAGCATGGATGTAGCTCCAGTTCAGTGTTTGGCTGCAGAAAGTTTCCTCATGGTAATGAGACCAGGCTGATGCAGCAAGACCACCGAGCATCTTCTCTCTGGTCTTGGATTTATTTCTATGCACCTCAACGATTAACGGTTCAGCAAAAGGAGGAAACCACAACTCTGTGGATTTGCAGCATGGCTGTAGCTCTCGAGGCAGCAAACTCGCTGCATATTTTCTCTCCTCTCATGGATTTATTTCTGTCCGAATTAACCATCTCAACACTGCTGATGGGGCCCAGAGCGTTTTCCACTGGCAAGCCTGTGAAACGTAACACTGCACTCACCCAGGTCCTTCTGACTCCTACATAGCTCATCCATTATTGTAGATGAGGGAAAAAACTCCATCAGTCTGTTTTCTGGACTCTGCTCTCTTACCTAACTGTACATTGTAGGACTTGTATATTCCTCCTCTGCATCCTCTTTGTATCCTCCCCATTACTGCTCTCGCTGCTTCTCTGTCGCCATGACAGTGGGCCATTCGGCAAATAGAGCCGGAGCAGTTGGTGTAAACATTGCGTCCGTGGACTTGCTGTGTGACGGCATTCATTAAAAACCATAACTGAGGGAAGAAAATGTAACAAAACGCTCTCTGCTAGCTTTAATAGAGAGAGCAGCTCAAATATTTAAGTGCAAGTTAAGTTTGACAACTAGAAAGACTCCGTGGAGTGCAGAGCTCCATCAAAACCAATGTGGAATAGCGATGTGCCTTGAAATTCACTCGTTTTTCCTTGAGCCACGCTTCACTATGTTCGTTGATATTCAGCTTGGGAATTTGTCTTGTAATCCAGCAGGCAAAGGTGAAAATGATCCAATGATAATGCAGGAGTAAGTCACTGACTCAACATGCCAAAGTGTTTGGACTAAGCATAAATGTAAGCATGGCATTCTCTGTGGCAGAGGACCTGCTCCTTGTGTTGATAAATAGGAATATCACTCTGTGCTCATGAAAACATATAAATTCTTGTGTGGGGAGATCAGACTCTATTGAACACATAAGTAACCCCCCCAATTACTGGATACTGGAGCTTGAAGCCCCTCAGTGGCTGCAGATAGGAATTAGTGTAAAAATACACATCAAATATGTATAGGAAGCAGATGTCAGTAAGCAGATTTAGGGGACGGAGGCTAAATTGTCTTACACAAGGAAACCAAAAGTTGGTAAGTCTTTGATATCTGATCATCTTTGCTCTGGATGCCCTACAGAGGCTCTTTGAAATTTTTGATGTTATATCCATTGAGACAGAGATGAAGCATAGCGAAACATCTCCCTCCTCTGTTACGTCTCACCAGATATGACTCTGCTTGTCTTTCCCTAGCAATAAAAGGGGGTAAGGGTGAATTTCTGGATGCAATCAGATTACCTCAAATCTGGTCTTTGAGGACTTCCTACGGTATCATGGTCTGTTGTCTGTCGATCACATCCATTGCTGCCCGCTAATTTTGCAGAGTAGTCCAAATTCCCACCCTCTGGTCATATTCAAGATCAATATCGCCAATTCACTGAGGAGGTGAAGCCAATTTGAGCCAATGGAAGGCTAAAGACGGCTGAGTCGGAGGAGAGGAAGCAGGACAATATTGCAATTAGAGTGTAATAAGTGAGGAGACGAATTATCTGCTTAGTGACGATATATATCTCAACTGAGGGCCGGGCTCTTTCGATGCAACCGGGGGACACTGAGACAAATGAATGTCAGAGGCAGGATGGAGGAGTCTGCCGGTGAGCACCGAGTCTCTGCTGAATCACTTCCAAGTTCTCATCTCACTCCTCACTGTATCTCTTTGTATGTTGCTGTCACTTCTAGGTGTGTGGGTTTAAAAATGCGCGTTCGCCAGATCTGCCGTGGGCACCGTAGGCTGCTGGCAACCGCGTTCATGTATAGTGTTTGATCAGGCTTGTGAGACCGTACGCATAGACTCTCGCTTTATATTTGTCCATTTCTCTGCACATGAACACACGCCCGCTCCCGCTAATTAGTTCAACTTGAGTCAGAGAGGATTCATCTGGTGTGCGTACCATCCTCTTTTTGCGTCAAACAACAAAAGGAAGTCAAAAATGCACCATGAATGCACCACAGAGATCTCAAACTTTCACACCAGGGATCCATCCACTTTCCCCCAATTTCCCCCGGTTTGTTCCACAATTATTGCGTTAATACCTTACATCGCCGCCAGTTTTCTATATCTGAGAGCTGCTGCCGCCGGTGCTGCTGCTGCTGCCGGTGCTGCTGCCGCCGGTGCTGCTGCCGCCGGTGCTGCCCCTCCCAGTGGGACGGGGAATAGTGTAGCATTGCATCCTCTGCCATGTGAGACACACCGCAGCCCAGTGGGACGAAGCAGCGCCTCCGCCAAGGACACCGTGGCTCCTCTTGATCTGCTGGACTTCTACACACAGGGCTTAATATAGCATCTAGGTCAGTCTGGGGTCAGAGGTCACCTCGGTCATTGTGGCACAGCCAAGCTTCATACTAGGCACTTCATATAGTTTGCGCTGCATGCTAAAGTGAGTGCTCACAGCGTATAGGAGGATTCACGTTGGCTGGTATGCGCTTGCCATGGGTTAAGCCCCGCCCACATTATTTTTAGTCAGCACATCAGCAGTTGTAGTGGTTGCCAGGAGCCGCTAACATTTGTCACATTAAGGAAATATTGCACTTTATAAAAGTCTAATATCAATCAAACTGCCGTCCCGTCAGGCAGATCCAACCCTGACTCCGGCAGTTGCGATGAAAATAGTGAATGCTAGAAGTTTCAAAATGTGAGTCCACACACAATAATGCCTGATGCCATGGTGGCGCCGTCCACTTCTTACTGCGTGTAAACTTCTATATGAAACTCACCAGGTGATCAGAGTTATTCTGGTGGCTTATTGCTATAAACACATACTAAAAACATCTGTGGTTCATGATCAGCATGTGTTTATTGTCAGATCTTCCTCTCTCTCCTGCAACATTTCTCATCTGTCGGCTACTAGCCATTTAAACAAACATACAGAAGAAAAAAAAAGATATCTTAAAAAGATTTGTTGTGTTGAACTGGGACACAACTTGGGGGGACAGGATGTGAAACATAAAAGTGTGCGGTTGCTAGGCAGACAAAGAGAAAAGCTGTAAATGGACCGACAGAGAGACAGTGAATGAAATGAGAGGGAGTGAAGGAGAGTTGAAGGAGAGAAAAGAATCACAAGACAGCAAGACGCCAGCAGGTTCAAACTGCCTCCATCTACTGTTTTATAGAAGTGCTTATTGCTGTGCTTTACACTCTCAGACACACACACACACACACACACACACACACACACACGCACGCACGCACGCACGCACGCACGCACACACGCACACACGCACACAGGCATCTGCACATCACTCTCACTCGTTAGAGTCCAAGCAACTCAATTAGAATCAGCTGAACACAAAGACAGTTTCCTTTCATCTCAATGAAATTATCTTCATATATAAACACACACACACACATACACACACACGCACGCACGCACACAAATTTGTGCATGCGTAAAAAAAAGACAAGATGTGAGCAGTCCCTCTGTGACAAAGGGCGGCTGTAGCTTGTGTCTTTGTTTACAGTTAGTGGGTCAGGGAAGGGCATGGGTGGGGGAGGGGGTGCAAAACACAACACACACACACACACATGCTCATACACACATCAGGAGCCCCCTTGCAAATGCATGTAGACCCCCTAAAAGGCTGCGGAGCTCCCTTTGATAGCAGTTAATTGGCATCCCACATGACAAATCAAGATAAGGAGAGCTTCCTGGACGTCTGACAGCTGAGGAGGAAACGGCTCGGAAAACAAGAGGCTGTAATATTTCCAACTCTGCTTTATTTTTTCCAAGGTTCAAAAAGCCCCTGAGCCAAACTGCTGTGTTCAAATATTAATGACTATGTTAAATATAAGGCATATTAATCTCTGCAGTGGAGAAAAGAGAGCAGAGCACCGACTAAACTATTCTACCCAGAGTCTCTGTTAGACACTGTGACTAAAAAAAAAGAAAGAAAAGAAAAAGAAAGAAAGTGTATAGGACAGATCAATGCAGCACAAACATTTTAAGTATATAAATCCTCAAAATATTGACACAAGTAAACAGACACCAGAGCTGGGTTTTTATGCACCTCTGCGCAAATGAGCCATGAAATCCCTCAGTTGCTGCCCCACTTCTTTATTTCATTTGAGAAGCGATCACACAGACTCACAATGGAGATGGATTCAAGTTTCAAATGTACAATAGCATCTCCCATTTTTCTCCCTCTCTTCCTCACCATCCTCTCTTTTTCTTTGTCAGCCTTGCAGCGCAGCATCACAATGCTCATTTGCAATCGCCCTTTCATGAGGCACCATGTGCTGGACTGTCTGCGTGCATGTGCGTGTGTGTGTGTGTGCGTGTGCGGTAACCTCCTCCCTCCATTTTCATCTCTCTCTTGATTTCTGCCACTACATCCTTTGCTCTCATCTTCACTCTCCCAGCAGTATCTCTAATTGTGTATGAACGTGCGTGCGTGCGTGCGTGCGCGTGCGTGTGTGTAGATACGGCAAATTGGCTGTAGCATTCCATTGGCGGTCAGTCTTTACTGATGGTCTAGCTGGGACTGACACTGCCACCTCCCATTTACTCCAACTGGCTATTTGTCAATTCACATCTCCTCACCTCTGCCCTCCTTTCCTTGCCTCCTCTTGTCTTTTTTCTTCTCTCCTCTCCACTTTTCTTCTCTCCTCTTTCTCCTTCAGATCCCTGCCATTTCCGTTTATCACCCTGTTTCTTAACACCAATGTGATAACGGATTTACCGCTAAGTATGCTATCAATTTACGTGTTATGATTAGTCAGGCTCAAAAAAAAAAAAGATATTTAAACTCCTTTTCCGCAAACAAAACAGAGGATTAACAGGATTTCTTTGGGAGTGGAGTACACTCCACATTACCCCTCCTTCCTGCCAGCTGAGCTGGTGATCCACTCATATCTATCTAATACGCTGAGGACAGAGAAGGATGGAGGGTGAACGTAAAAAGTACAAACACAAAATGGTCAGAAGGGTGTCTACTGTGAAGATGAGTGCATGAATGACATAAAAGAAGGACTTGGAGTGAACAATGGGTGGAAAGAGGAGTGTGTTGAGAGAGAACACTGCAGACAAAGAGGTGGAGAGCACCGTAGGTTCTTGAAGAGGGAGCCGAGGACCTTGGACCATCCACAAAGCAGCTGATCCTCCTCACAACGGCTTTGTGATTTCTGGCTCTCACTTCTTTGAAAACCTCAGTCAGTCTCATGAGTTCTGTGTGAATTACATTTGGGCTCTGCTATGTTTAAAAACTGTGGCGCACCAGGTTCAGGCAAGTGCGAAGAACAAAATCCTGTTTTGTTTTGGTCTTTTTTATATCTTGAAATTACAATTTGTAGCCAAACCAACAGGAGCAGACATATTACCAGACAGTTAAGTTGAACATATTTATTGCATTCCAATTGCCACTTATGGTCATAAACTTTGGGTACCTACAGAACAAGACTGAGGACCCAAGCGACCAAAATGGGTTTGGATGGTTGAGCCGCTGTTGCCTCTCTGCTGTGGGGAGACACTGTTAGTTTTAACATCATCATATCTCAGGTTCTATGAACTCAGGAGCAACTAACTGGGACGGCGGCAACTCCCTCAGCCTAAAAGTGACTAACATTTTCTAGATGCAGAGAAACCCGAGTAGAGCTGCAGCTCCTTTAACTCCACCGACTCACTGTCATCTCTCAAGGAACAAAGTGGAATAACACGACAAGATGGATGGGTGATCGGGTGATCCCAAATTACCCCTTCAAATCGGGCATGAAACATTCAGTCAAGTTAACATGATTTGTGTATGTCCACCTGTGAGCGCTCCGACCCCTCAACCAAGTTCCAAGAAAATGGACTCAGTAGTTTTTTTTTTTCTCTTGCTTGTGTTTGATCGTGCAAACAGATGCACAGACAGACAGAAAACATAACCTCCAGAGGAAAAATGTCTCCCCCTCAGCGTCGCTCTCTGGAGACAGCAGAGTAGTCCAATATTCGATTATCGCGACACTGATTCATGACGGGTTCTCTTCAAGCGGCAGCGCCAATACCAAAGTCCTCCTGAGCTCTGATTGATGCGTTTTGACCCGAAACGATGCAGAAGCAAAAACCCTACTGCGGTTTACACGGACAGGTCCAGCCGATCAAAGGACAACGCTGAACAGCGATGCAGAGGAGACAGAACTGCAGGCGCTTCAATGCGGAGCGAAAACTTGAAGCGGTTTGATGAGTGTGTGAATAATGCACCGTGACCTTCACAGCCACCAGATCTTAGGGAGAACAGTGCATGTTTGGAATATTTTAGAGTGAACGGGAGGTGAATATACTGCGTTCTTCACAACCAACAACTGTGAAATTAGACGGCGTCCTTTGGAAAAGATGCGACCGGACAATGGAGTCCAATGGGCTTCAGAGATGAGAGCCTCCGTCACACATGCTCGCCGACACTTCTCAAGGCTGTTTTTTCGTCTATGAATTTCATTGTCTGGAGTTGCGCTTTCACACATTTAGAACACAACAGGCGATGGTCCAAGTCAAACTCGTTTTCACCTACCGGCAATACTCTGTTGGGCAATGTAGAGCATGCAGGAGGCAGGACCTGACAGCATGTGATGACGTAAGCGTCGGCCCCTTACTGCCCTCATGAGATCTTGCTCCCTCCCCGGTTAGATATTTTCAACGGCATCTTTGTGTAAATGATGATGATGATGGTTCTTCTTCCACCCTTCGTTTTTCTCCAGCCTCACGTCCACCATACGATAAAAAACATCACCAACATGCCCTCGGGCCAATGAATTTTTGAGACTGTCCTCTCAAGAAAAATGACAGGAGGGGTCTTAAATGCAATTTAAGAGGGGTCTTAAATGCAATGTGTGTGTGTGTGTGTGTGTGTGTGTGTGTGTGTGTGTGTGTGTGTGTGTGTGTGTGTGTGTGTGTGTGTGTGTGTGCGTGCGTGCGTGCGTGCGTGCGTGCGTGCGTGCGTGTGTGCGGGCACCAAAGCATCTCATAATGTTGCTTTATGCATGTAGAACATTAAATCCTCAGATTTAACATAAAGACTGTTTAAGACCTAATATATTTTGCGTGCATGTTTGCCTGGACTGTATGCATTTTAATCAAAGTCTATGCAGATACAAGTACAAAGAAGTTTAAATTTGCGTTTTGATCAGAATAATCAGTGCTGAGTGAGCAAGCAGGTGGCGAGCAGCTTACATGTCCGACCAAAACACTCAATTAATTAGCAGAATTTAAAACAGAAATCTATCAAAATGTGGAGTCAAAGATGAAGTCATTTGCTCCCGATTAAGAGCTGTGACAGCAGCGGCACGGTGCTGTTTTTAAGCTGAAACTGAACTAGTCTTTTTCACTGTTGATATCATAGGTATATTTAAAAATCATAACATAAACAATTTTTCGTCAGGCATAAAGACATAGCTCACTCTAAAGGTGTGGAACAACCCACATTTATTCAGAGATACTAAACCCCAAAGTCTTCAGTTGAGGTTTGCACCTCTCCTGACCTCAGCAAGTCCAGCGCGAGACTTGACCTTTACCCTTTTACTAAGAGTCAGGATCAATAAGCATTAGCCAATTTACTTGAGGGAGACATAGTCAAAGCAGGGCTCTTTAAGTAAGGTGGAAGACAAATAATTGACGCCCCCAACAGGACGAGTCCGTCCAACCATTCATCCCTGCAGATTGATAACATCACGCACAGCCTGACTGTTGGTTGTGATCAGAATATGAGGCTGGGTTTCCCTGGCAACTATTCTTCAAAGGCCTCCCCCCCCCGCCTCTCTCCTGTCTGCACGCTCTCCTGATGAGATGCGATGATGCAACGGCAGCAGCAGCAGTGTTAACAGTTACACCAGTCAGCCTGGTAAGACGGCGCACGAATTATGAGAGGCGCGCGGTGGAGACGAGCTAAACAAGCATAATCCATTATTGAAATGCACAAAAGAGAGAGAGAAGGAAATAAGGACGGAGGCGCCCTCCAGGTCACACATGAGCAAAATGTGGGGCGCCTCTATCCAGCCCGCAATGTCCTCAAAGACAGACAAAACACAACGCTATGAATTCATAAACGCAGCATGAGCGGGTCTAGAGGCAAATGACGACAAAGAGTGTGTACTGTTATTTGAGTTTATTCCTGCAGAGGGCGCCGTCTACCCCGAGACTGGACTAAAGGATCACGTTGACTCTTGCACAAAATAAACAGGATCAAGATAAGGGTTAGGGTTGGGGGGGGTGTAGTCTCACTGAGTACGGTGAAATAAAAATTAAAAAAAATCCTCAGCTGTTCTAGATTCTCAGACAGATTAAGCAGTTGATACATCTATCAAAACTGATCATGTTATTGTGAGTTTTATTTCTGGGTTTACGTGGGCCCGAGGAGGAATAGTTGTTGCTGAGGCAACAACTAATGGGGATCCTCTCTAAACTAAACTAAACTAAACTAAACTAAACTAAACTAAACTAAACTAAACTAAACTAAACTAAACTTAGCCTTTGGCAGTGAAGGGCAGATATTTTTCTTATGAGTTGTCAGAGTATTAAACAGAGCTATCGTGGGAGCATACTTGACTTCCACCTAAAAGAATGTTAATGTTTCTCTGCATCTGCTGGGTGTGTAAATAGACGACTTTGTTTCAGGGCAAAGTGATGGACAGGTCACTGAACAGCTTGTGCAGGTTAAATCTGGGTGGATCGTGAGCCACGACAGTGAGATGACAGAAATCATATCCTAAATTAAAAGACAACCGGAGAAAGCCAGTGTGTCACCGTGTTTCAACTGTTCCGTCTCTGTCTTGCACGCTGACTCGGTGAATTCAAAAAAGCGGTTCCTCTGCGTTCCCACTTTTCCCGACGCCGTACTGTCCACGCTGTTTGTTTCTAAATGAATCTCTCCGTCTGTCTCGCTGTCAGGTGGTGGAGCTGATGCTGTAATCACTGTGTGGAGCTGACAAGCCCTGGTTGATGCAGTGAAGTGTTTCGGAGGGATAAACACCAACAAAGGTAGGAATGAAGAAAAAAAAAAAAAGGAGAAAAAACAGCAACAACCATGAAGGATAAAAAAAGCGGAAAAAAACAAGGACACAGCAGAGAAACGCCATATGGTCAAGTTGGATGGGCAGTTTAGGGATAATGAAAGACATGACGGAGGGGGGCAGTGAGTCGCCGCGAGCGGGTTTGATTCGCAGGCCGCTGAGTGCCGAACCTGCGACGGAAAAAAAAAAAAAAACGGGATCACCTTGAGGAGGCGCACGCGGAGAGAGGGAGTTCGGGCGGTGTGACTGGGGAGTTTACCGAGGTTTAGGCTGAGCGGCCAAGCAGACACAAAGATGAGCAGTTGCCACTTCTGTGCCCGGCGAATCCACACTGGTGAGGCTGCTGGGCCGTAACAGGAGGGGTCTTTCAGAGGGAAGTGAAAGGGGAGCGGGCGGCCTCGCTCTCCCGCTTTGGCCGGACCCCCTTTGCTTTTCAGTGGCCGTGTGGGAGCCGGGCGGCGTCCTCACAGAGACTGGAGGAGCCCCCTTCGGTTTGCTCTCTCTAGCCAGACTACAGATGAGAGCTCTGTGTGTGTGTGTGTGTGTGTGTGTGTGTGTGTGTGTGTGTGTGTGTGTGTGTGTGTGTGTGTGTGTGTGTGTGTGTGTGTGTGCGCGCGCGCGCTGAGCGGGCGCAGTTGCATAAGAGAGGCACTTTGCTCTAATTTTACGCCGGCTGACTGCAAACACTGTGTTTGTTTGCGTGTTAGAGAACCTGAAACCAGCGGCTAAACACACTTCCCAATTTGCAGCGCGCAATGCGTTTACATTCAGACTGTCGCCCGGCCGGGGTCCCTCTGCGTGACTCGCCTGGCGGACGGCGTTTTTTTGTTTTGTTTTTGCGTACGTTAAAAATGTGCCTTTGAACGGACGGGTCGCGGTTTGGGTTCTGCCGCTGAGATTGGTTTTGCACCTAAGGGCCACCGGCGAGACCGGACGGCGCTGTGACACAGATGCACCGTGACAAGACAAGGCCGGAGGAGCCTGCAGAGTGCTGCCGAGTGTTGAAATAGAGAAGTGAGGCAAAGAGGGGAGCTGGGGGGGATATTTTTGAGGAACCCATTTTGACGTCAGATACGAAAAAGGGAGGGGAGGAAAAACAAAAAAAAAGGGGAGAGAAAGCTTTTTCTCTGCTCGTGTTTGAATTGAAAGAACAAGACGGCTGAAAGGAATAGGATGGGAATGTAAATATCATGAACGCATCTCGTGATTTTCAACATCAACAGCCTCACCACCAGCCGGAGGGGCATCGCCTTTTTAAACGAACCCTCCGCAGCGCGCGGAGCGAACACATAGACAAACCACAGGGCCTTTAAATAGATGGCTGAAAAAGAGAAGTGTGAAGTGGACAGAGGTAGAAACGTCACACGGACGGACAGACAGACAGACAGACAGACAGACAGACAGACAGACAGACAGACAGACGAAAAGTGAAAGAGCGAGAGCAGAAGTTTAGGGGCATCAGTCTGTGAGAAAAGCACCGAGTGGCAGCTAACGCCACCGTGGGACTCCGGTTATCGCTCCGACCGAAACCCTGGATTAATTCACGGCAGCGAACTCACAAAGCAGAGAGGAGAAGGACAGGAGGGAGCAGGACGGGAGGAGAAACTGAGGACGCCAGATAAAGGAAGAGGCGAAGCACTTGTAAGAAAACAGGGTAAGAGGAGAGCCCGGCGACGAGCTGCCGGTCAGCTTCTGAAATTGCGTTTATCGGGTGGCGAAATGTGTCCTGATGAGCTGCTATAAAGATGGCTGTATCGCATCAGCGTTGTAAGCCACTGACCCAGTGTGTGAGCAAGCTGGGTGCTTTTTTTTTTTCTTTTTTTTTTCCCCCCCCAACTTCTGCTGAGACGATATTACCAGGCCAACAGTATCCTGGCAACCATCAGCCGAGCACTGCTCTCAGGATGGACCGCATGCTGCTCCAGACTCGCTCCATGTGTGTTACTGTGTGTGTGTGTGTGTATGTGTGCATGTGTGTGTGTGTGTGTGTGTGTGTGCGTGTGTGTGTGGGTGTGTGTGGGGCTACCTACAACACACACACCCTCCGTTATTCACATGTCAGAAAGCGTTCGGCGCTGTATACGAGGCTCTGATCTGAATCCCAGCTTGACTTCGCCTTTGAAACCACCTTGTCAGGTTGTATATATGAATATATTATTCATGGCGTGGTTTCAGCGTGCATCTGGGAGCAGGTGGTCTAAAAGTCAGGCGGAGACGGCGTGTGTTTTACACATTCAAACCGATGCTCACAGGTTGCAGCAGTGACTCAGCATGCGGCTCAGTTTTGTTAAGTGTTATTGATTCTGACCAGCAGATTTTTCTAGACCCCGAGTAGACACCACCACCACCACCACAGCGGATAGATCATCTAAAACTGAAATTGCTGCTTTGGGGAGTGTCAGCCAGCTGCCTCAGCGGCTGGTCAGTGTAACTTAATTCTGTCCTCTTCCTCCTCCTCCACCTCCTCCTCTTCTTCCTCCATCTGCACCTCAGTGCTGCATTGCAACACCCTTTCTCGCTGAGTTACAGCGGAGGGGCCAGGCTTTTTGGAGGATGGTGGCATCTCGTAAATATGCTAATGATAGCAATAAATCAGTCACACAGGGGAAAGCGATAGGCCTCAGCTGTGTGCTAACGTAGCATATAAACATAGAGGGTATGGCAGAGGAAGTGAAACTCGGCGGCTTTTTACCCTCTATTATGGCTGAGCGGGGCAGATGATGGAGGAGGGAGGCTTTCGTATTCGTGCAGTTTTCAATATTGCATTTCGTCTCATTTTTCTCCATCGAGCACCTTCAATCCGGCACACACAAATCCACATGCAGGCTCTGTACATGCTCCCCTCTAAAAACAGAACCATTGTCTTAAAGAAAGTGCCATGTGCAACAAAGTCGCACGTGGCACTCGCTTCACTCTCAGAGCTCACCCTTTACCACATGCTCTTCACTTATTTGACATGTACACCTCACAAAATGACACCAACAGTTTGTGGTCGCGCGTGAGACCATGCGCCGGGCACTTTGGCTATTTGGGCGGTATAAACCAACGAGACAGAATGTGTTGATCAGTGAGCTTTACAGAGTACAGGAAGGTGGTTCCTGTGGCCTTGGTTCGCATGGCGATTGCGCAATGCCGCTGATAAGAAGGCTCCATCTCGATGCCGCTTTGCTAGTTTATTTTGGATGTGACGGCCCAATGTGTGATTTTTTTTTTTTTTTTTTTTGATTGCATTCCGGTGTGGCAGAACAGGCCTGTAACTACAGGGGTGCAAACTCATGTATCCCCTCCTCCAGTCTAACGTTTTGCAGCCTTTGATGAAGTTTAAACACTCATAAAGCATGCTGTTGCTGAAGAGGAACGCTGTGTTCCCTTGATTACTTTACTGTATATACGTGTATACATGTGTATTGTATAATATAATGCAGTAATATGTTATCCTGTAATCCATCCCTAAATCATTACAGTTAATCAATGACTAAACACGCATAGGAGACCAAACAACAAACCCATATAAATATCCTAAACAAAAATTGCAGATATTCATTTAATGTAATTCGTAATCTCACTATAAAGTGCAAATGCATCTTTGACCCTGTTTCACGAAGACTTTGCTTTTACCATGGACGTAAAGTTAAGCGTATTTGCATGTTTTGACTGCAGCTCAGCCAAAACGAGATTTTGCAGCAGATGCCAATTTTCTGGAGCAAAAAAACAAAATTTCCAATACCAACATAACAGCCAAGTACGGCCCGCATCGCTCGTCGAGTCCTACTGGATTGAAGTTTGCACCTAAATATTTAGAACACAGCTGCCATACTCAGGAAGGGTATTTGTGACAACCTTTAAATGGAGGGTGCACACTGCTGGAGATAATTTTCCACAACAAATTAATGTTTTATTATAGTGGACCATCTTAAACGCAGCTGAATCAAGGCGCCTGATACTTGCAAATATCCACCAGGCCTATGAAGATGTCCGTGACATGCAATTATCAGACGAAAGCATTGACCAGGCTTTATAGCAGTAGTTGATATTAATAGATATTGTCTATTTTCCATCAATGCCAATATGTCTGTGACATGCAAATGCATTAGTCGATAATCTCAGCCGGCTGATTTATCAGTTGGGCTCTTCTGATGTCTGGGTTAAGGTTATACTCTAAACGATTAGAATGAATAATAATTAATTTGTTAGCAATTATTCTTCGCTGGTGGACAGCAATCACAGTTAGGTGTCAGCACTAGGACACCTTTACTATTTTCAGTTGCGCCCCAAGCCCTCGTGTTCAGGACCTGACCCGTGGATTCAGAGGCCGGCATGGGTGTCCGGTGTGGCGCCGTCATGCTGCACCAGCTGCACCAGCTCTCCCTCATACGCACAATTCATCTGTTTGAGACAGGGAAGCAGAACGTAGTAACGCTGAGACATCGCTGCTTTGAATAGGCTGAGTAAAAGGGACTCCAGATTTTATGCTAAGCCGAACCGCGCGCCGCCTTGGCTCGAGCGGCGTGCTCGCCACATCCAGGCGTCTTATCCGTCCACTGATCTGGCTCTTGGCAACGGAGCGAATCGGCGAACTTCTCAAAATGTCAAACTGCTTTAAACTGCGAAACACCCGACACGTTATGCTGACTGGTGTCATTGGTTTTACAGGGCGCTGGCATCTGGCCGCCGGCTATCAAGTATAAAGAGCTTGTCATAAAGAATCTATAGAGTGATGTACACGAGGAGCATTAGGAGGGAGACAGCCATACATAGCAGGCTTTTATTAGGTTACTATAGTAATGTAAATGGATTAAAACCACTGCTGAGCTCTTGTGACTCCCAGCGAGTGAGCTAAATGATTCAGTACTGGATTAGGACCCCTCTCTAATCAAATACAGTATACAACATGTAGTGCTACAACCTGGGCTCACTGTCAATTAGGGTCGGGTCATAATGCTGAGACAGTAAGAAACAGGAGGACAGCGGGAAAGATAATGGGAGAGGTTTGGGGGGGGAAAAAAAGCCCCAAAAACATTCAACCTGCTGCGCGCTCTCTCCGTCTATTCATGTGTTCTCGCTCGGGCTGCCATGTTCTGCGTACTGTATGCATTGTGTTGTTTCCTCCCGTCCAGGTCGCCAGCCATGGGGAACCTCATTAAGGTCCTTGGCAAGGATTTAGAGAACTGTCCTCATTTTTTCCTGGATTTTGAAAGTAAGTGAGCAGTTGGGTGCGTGTGTGCGCACATGTCTGTGTGCTTGAAATGTGAGTGCACGTGTGTGTGTGTGTGTGTGTGTGTGTGTGTGTGTGTTTAAGTGTGTGTGCGTGTGTGTGTGTGTGTGTGTACGCGCGTGAGTCTGTGTGTGGAGGTGTTTGATGGGAGGTCATTGGGTGGGGTGAGTGGAGGCATATTTTAGTGCACTGATGGTGTGATGGAGTGTTGTTGTGGGTGTGGTTTGTCATTATCAGACGCTCTCTGGTCCCACTCTCGGTGCTTTCATTTAAATTATGGTTTACACAGTATGCTGTCTTGGTATAGATTATAAATACTCGGTGTAAAGTGGTGCATCCGTAATTACGGTGGGTGATCGGCAGCGACATCAGCAGGAATCAAAACCACATAAAGTGTGAGAGAAGTGATCATTGGTGCTGTTTGAAACGTCTTTAGCCTTTATTTTAGTGTGTGTTCACGCTGCCTTACTCACTCCAAGCAAGCGCGCAATTTGAAATCACACGTATGGCTTTGGTATCGGAAAAAAAAAAATCTCCAAAGAACAGTTGATACAAATCGATTAAGTGAGACAGAATATTTTAAGTAACAAAAACAGAGAAACATCTGCAGTGCAACAGTATTCAAATTATAATTTTCAAAATTCGGACTCTACTGGCCCCTCTTTTGATTTTTGCTGCTCTAGTTTCATCTTTGACACCTTGCTCTCTTGGGTGACACTCGCCCCCTTTCTCTACTTTTTTGCTCTTTCTTTAATCTTCTTTAATGCTCAAGAATTTCTCTGAGTTGGATATTTTTTTTGTTGGGTTCTTTGGAGATTTTGCTCCTTTTCAGTTGGAACAAATTTGAAGTTCCTGAGCTTGTAACAACAACAACAACAAAAAAAACTATCAAGATTTTTGGCAAAAAAAATCTATTCCACTGTTTTTTGTTTATTTTTAATGTATAATGTATTATGTGTCTGCAAATAAGAATTACTCTCCCTCCTGGCTTAGCACACCACTTTCATCAGCACCATCAAGCAGAAGACTTTTCCCCATTTAAAGCAAGTCAGAAGTATGAGTGGGATTAAAGACGCTCTGTGTCCATGTTGCCATGCTTCACCCAGGACATGCTCCCACCATGCCATCTCCACAGCTCCCTCTCATCCAGTCCCACACTTTGACACCTTCACGCATCACACACACACACTCACTCACTCACTCACTCACTCACTCACTAACTCACGCACGCACACACACACACATACAGCACACAAACAAACACATACGGCACACATACACAAACATGTGGCACAACCCCCCAACCCCCAACACCCATCCCCTCATCACCCACAGATTTCTCCCCTCTCTCTGTTCCAGGGGGCTCATGGGAAACCTCCTGAAAGTGCTGGCTTGCGCCGAACTTGAGCATGGCCCAATAGTTTTCCTTGACTTTGAACGTGAGACCATCCGCTTCTCTTTTTTTTTTCTTTTGCGTTTGAATTATCTCTTTCTCTCTGTTGCTTTTATTTTCCTCATTCATCAGTCTTAGCTGACCATCGTGCCATCTGTATGTCCTTATTTACCCTTTTTTATTTTATTTATTTATTTATTGCCTTCGCAGCCCCCCCCCCTCCCCCTCGCCCCACCTCCCCTCTCTTCGCCCTCGTCACCCTCGTCTTTATCTTTTGATTTTCGCTCTGGGGACTGGCATTTGAAAGTCATTTGGCTTCTCTCTAAAGGGTTTTTATCTGCACGCGTCACATCTTATTAGAAGCAGACAGATGCACAATGGCGTGGTGAGGCTGTAGCAAAACTACAACAATAATGCTGTGATCTCAGCTCCCAAGCTGCAAAAATAGCGGCTCGCAGTAGAATGCCGGTCCTGTGTGGGTTTCTGTTGCTGGTGGATGATGATGGCGTGCAAAACGTCTATCCTCATCCGTCCTCCTCCTCTTCCTCCTCATCTCCTCATCTCCTATCGTGCGACCTGTTGTGTGTCTGACCTAACGTGTGTGTGTGTGTGTGTGCGCGCGCGCGCGTGTGTTGCACCAAACAATGTGTGAGAGTGAGTTTGGTAACGGGACAGAAAGACTGTGAAAGCAGTTGGTGAATAGCTCCAACTCTTTCCCCTTTTCTCATTTTTCCCAGTTAGTGAATTCTAAACTTTGTAAAAATGTCCATCGTAACAATTCACCTGATACTTTTCTCAGTGATTTTTTTTTTCTTTTTGCAAACGGTGAAATTTTTTGTCAGAATGTAAAAACTAGGCAAACATCTACAGCCATGCTAGCAACATGATTTGTCTTGGAGGCATCTCCTGACAATTTATTGCAATTTATTTATTGCTGAAATATGCCATTAATAAAATCATCAAGATGATAAGGTTTCATCCTCTGGAGGCCATTACTGTCTTTAGAGGATGTAAAGTCAGTTGCTAATTGTTGGACATTGGCTCCCTCTTTGTCTGGAATTATTATCCTGCGTCTTTCTTCTTTTTTTCGGGGAAACATAAAGATAGGTTAACCAGAGGAAATCATCGCTGAAGATTTTAAGACTGAGTTTGAGACGGACTGAATTGTTACGACTGAGATATTTTTAAGCTTATCCCAACATTTTCTGCCCTTCTGCAACTACTTCCCCGTTTTTAACAACTGGCTTCCTCCTCCTCCAGTGACTCCTTCAGTTTGCTAGAGCGGGAGAGCTCATTGCCGGCAAAGCAGCATCAGCTGTCAAATAGCCTGAATTTCCCTTTCAGTTTATCACGCCCGTGATTTATTTCACTTCAAAGGCGAGTGGAGTGAGTCAGAGTGAGGCACGGCAGCGTTAGACGCGCCCCTCCCTCACCCGCCTCCTGCCATCTGTGAGCTCTCCCTCGAACCCCGAGTCACCTCTGTCATACAGCTCAAAGTTTGCTTTAAACTCAAAAGGCCGATGCCAGATTACAAAATGTGGATTCATTTTAATTTGGGGTTTCGATCGCACTCATGGAAAAAAAACGCTGATTGGAATTATCTGCCGGCTCCGTGCAACCCAACTTTAAACATCCAAAATGAATGGTTGGGTATTTTTTTTGGGGACATACGTTCATTTCATTCATCATTTCCTTGCTGACAGATAGACGCCATCGTCATGTTCCTGTCCTGAACACAAAGCTGGTGCCTAGAAGCTGGTTAGCGTTAGCATAGACATCGGAAGCGAGTGGAACAAGCCATCAGCCTGCAGCTTACTAATTATATATTTGTAGCTTTACTAAGAGTTATGTGGAATTTTCTTGTGGCGTGTTAAGTGAAACTCTTAGATAAGCTAAGGTTCTCCTATTTTTATATTTTGAAAGAATTCCCCAAATGCTTGACTATACCTATAATGTATGGACGCGGTGTTATCATCTAGGCCTAATCATTAACGTGTGGACGAACGGAATAATGCTGCATTCGTGAGAAGATCACTTGCTTGCTGTGCTAACTATAGCAGTGTAGCTGCGATAGCAAGTATACCATCACTGCAGGGAAGCAGCGCCGTGGGGTGCAGAAATAATCATCAGTGACGCGGCATGTAGCGAGACGCCTGGGCGCGCTCCCGCTCTCATCTCACACCTGAGCCATGCGTCCAGACAGAGAGGGAAAGCAAACACACCCATAACACAAAGGACGACCCAAAGTTTACAGCGTGCGCGCCGCGCGGCGTGTACAACGTGTGCGGAAGAAATACTGAGAGGTCGTCCTCCCCGCTGATTGCTTATTTTATCATCGCCCGCAAGTAAATCTCAAGGGCAGATAAAAGACTCGGCCCATTCACCGCCGTCCTGAACGAAATGTAAAGTAAGAAAGAGACGAGGAAGCTGCTTCCTCCATCCGAATGGATGATTACACGTCCTCAAACCTGTATAACTCTGCGCCAAATGAAAAGCCCGGCCGCCACTACTGTCACATTACCCAACTTCCCCAGTCAAACTGTTAAATTTGTATCATTCTCATCCCAAAAAAAGCGATTCTAATTATCTTGGGTCCTCATTTGTTGACCACATGTTGTAATCAGACCTCACTGTGTGACTGAGCGTGACTTGCAGGTCTCTGGAAATTGCATATTCTATGCTGGGTAAATAGTCATGGTTAAATTTTTGATCTTAGACGTGTTCAGCCGCAGTTGTAACTCCACTAACATGAAATGCAATCATTTTTATTCGTGGGGATGCCTTTATTTTATTGCTGCCATGCAGAGAGAAATAAGTTATCTCAGGCTTTTATCTCTGTAGGATATCATCCTCTCAGCTCCTCTTTCCTCGCTAACCTCCATCTCACCACAAATCTCTTTTCCCCCTCTCATGTTCTACCATTTACTCCCTCTGGTCCAACGCTCTCTCTCTCTCTCTCTCTCTCCCTCTCTCTTTCCTCCACCCTCCCTTCCTTCTTTCCCTCTCCCCCTTCCCGCACTTTACATCACACTTTCACTTCCCCTTCCTCCGTCCTCTCCTTGCTTCCTCTCCTCCCAGATGCCCAGCCCACGGAGGCTGAGACAGCCGTGTGGAACCAGGTCAGCGCCGTGCTGGAGGAGGCTCATGGGATACTGGCAGAGCTGCAGTCCTATAATGGCGCGGGCCAGGAGATACGAGAAGTGAGCAGGACGCACGCACAAAACAGCCCGTGTGACTCACACGTTCTGCCAGGGCGGCGCTCCGACATCCCGTGCGCTAAATACCGGCAAACACAGATGTGTGAAACAAACAAACGCAATATGTATCTATACGTGTCTATATGCGTGTCTATGGCCGTGTTATGGCAGAAGCATGGAAATCGTCAAGCTGGCGTGTTGGACTTGGTGTCCAGCAGCTTTCGTGTGTTCAGATTCATTAGCGACACGAGCAGTTCCCTTCGCAGTCTGAGCGATCGCTGCCGAGTGCTCGGCTGCTCTGCGTGGCAACAAATAGTGCTGATTCGTTTCCTCTCTTTACTTCCCAACCTTGAGGACTCGAGCTCTTCTGTGCAGCAGGCAGTTAGCAACGCACTTAACACCTCCACCAAATTTGTTGATCATTTTTCCTTTCACCTCTGCACCGACGGAGGATTTCAGGAGTTTAAAGTTAGCCATTTCAAGTGTGTGAGTGTGTATTTTTAGTTTTATAAATCACAACAGAGGAGAAAAACAATGAATAACAGTACTTTTCGGTTGTTTGTTTGTTTGTTTGCTTGTTTGTTTGTAACTCAGTTGGAGTCATTGTTACCCTGCCATGTCAAAGGAGAACTGAGGAGGAGACTTTCTCTAAAATCACCCTTTAAAAAGTTAACAACAATGATAATGATAACCTTGGGTGCAGGCTCACAAATAAAGTAATAGAATAAGTACAACGGTAGATGTTTAGTTAGAGGGCTTTGATGAACAGGAATTCATATTAATAAATCATTTACTAATGTCTTATCCAAAAAACATGCAATTGACTATTGGATTCCTGGTGCATCAAAGATATTTCTTTGTTTGACCAATAATTTCTAGAAATCTGCTTAAATGTACTAACACTTACAACTTCTGACGTTTTATTGTCATAATAATGAATCCATCATCAATAACTTGTTAAACTAATAACTAGATCCTTATTAAAAAAGAAGGAATGAAGACATCCTGATAACCCATTATTTGCTCCTATTAATTCATAATTAATATACATTGTAAAAGCAGTGTAAACCCTTTATCAACCAGTGAAATTTAGTTTTTTTTTGTCAATTTTAACTTTTATTGCAACAGTTTATTTACTGTAAATAAAGCCTGCATCTTTAAAAAAAGTTCCACCATTGTGGAATAACACTTGTGTGATTCTGTCTAATAACTACATCCGATAGGTAACTACACTACTTACTGGTCTTTTAATATCCTGTTATCATTTGTGTTATCAATCAGCAATGGAGCCAAAACAACTAGCGGGTTTTTTTTTCCACCTAAGAGTTTGCTGAATCAAAGCCATTATAGCACAGGAGTGGTGTCAAAGTGAATATGTTTCACTAAAGTGAACGATTGCTTCAAGGAAGAGTGGAGAGAAGAGATGAAGAGATTTCACTTAATTTTTTGTAACGTAACATCTGTGCATCTGCCTCGCCTGCAGGCCATTCAGAACCCCAGTGACCTCGCTCTGCAGGAGAAGGCATGGAATGCAGTCTGCCCCCTGGTGGCCAAGCTGAAGCGCTTCTACGAGTTCTCCCTCCGACTGGGTGAGCTTGGTTGTTCGCAGTCTGCGGGCGACTTTCACTTCATGTATCACACTCTGCAAGTTGTAATGAGGTCAAAATTATAGTCTCCAACAGCTCAGCCCTAAACCTGAATAACGTCTTTACCGTCAGCCACCAAAGTACAAGAGCTTACAGAAGTCTAGTAAGAGCAGCCGAGCAGAATGCGAAGCATCCAGGAGCCCTGGATTCTTCTGACATGTGCCACATGTGACCCTGTCAACGAGTTCAAGCTATTTCAGTCAGGAAGCAGCGACCACATTGTGCGTGTTTATTGAAATTTCTAAGCAGGCAGATGCTATTTACCTCTGGGTGACCAGCGTCAAATCCAGGTATCCACTGGTGCAATGTGACCTGCGCGCGGGAACATGGGAGACTTTTGCCCTGATATGTGTCTGTCAGGAATTCCCTCTTAAGAGAAACCAAGCGAGAAGGCCCTTCTAACACCTGACTAAGTTTGTGAAATGGCCTATTTTCAGAGACAGCACACGAAAAACCACAATTATGCATCCCAAAGTGCGCATTGTCACAGTTTTGCAGATGGGAGTGTGATGCTGGGCATGAACAGCAACACTGAACAGACCATCCTCACCTGGGTGCAAACAGACAGTCTCTCGTACTGTCAGGGAGAGTCTGCAGCGCTAATCGACGTAGATGTGCACCAACGTTAGCGCACACGTACATGCGCGCTGCGCTGTCCTCGCAGTCATGTCTGCAGCATCCTGGTCCTGCAGCCAGGCAGCCGTTGCTACAGAAACAGCAGCGCGTGGACATCCAGCACAGACAGACAGATAAAAAGAGAGAGAGAGAGAGCGAGAGCGAGAGCGAGCAGTATGAGCAGTGATAGAGCTGAGCTGCTGCCTCTGCTCCTTCCAACCAATAACATTTTTTTAGCCTTATTGACATTGCATTCTTCGATTGCCATAGAAGTAGAGCTGACTAATAATTAATGATAATGTATCGGCGCTAATGTGGCCAGGACCTAGATGTCTCGTAGACGTCGCCTGAGCCCGACGGCGAGATAGCCAGTGAGGAGGTGAGCGAGTCCACAAACCGGAACAACCCTTCCTCTCCTCACTCGTCGCCCCATTATTGATTCATCCGTTTATCAGAGGGGGACAATCACAGCAAACAAGTGCATTAGAGTAAACAAGCAGCTACGGCGCGTCTTTCTCCGGTCTGTCAGCGCAGCCTGAGGAATCAGTGCTCAGGATAAGGACCATGCGCACACAGTGCTAACAGCAGGGGGGAGAGTGGGGCTTGTGCCCGGGCCCTTCAGATGAAACACTTCAGCGCTGTATTTATAGAAGGCCCTTATGCATTTTTAATGTGAAGGAAGGGATGGGGCCTCGGGGGACTCTGCTTTGAGGCATTATTACTACATGGAGCCTCTGAGGTCCAGCTCTGGTGTCTGATTTGTTAGAGGCAGCAAGCCAACAAAAAGGCTCAATAGCACGCATGGCACAAGGGATATGTTTGGTCACTTAGCGGGACATCGCTCGGGCGGCGTGATGGGCGGCAGCGCGATCTCTGTGGAAAGCCACGCACAATTTCGCTTAGTTTGTGAATTGTGTTGCTCGTGCTTGTATGTGACTGAGGGCCAAAAGGGTTCTGTTGATCCTCCAGACCAAGGAAAGGTCAAAATGACTCGGCAGGCTCAGCTCATACCTCAACACGGGATCAACGGCCATGCCAGGGCTTTGGCGATGCTGAACCAGGGGTGCAGCGCTATTTGGAGCTAATTGCTAACATCATCACGCTGATGCTCACCGTCTTTTGTAAAATTCTGACCCGATGATGGCACTCAATGACATTTTAACAAAGAGCTGTTACAATTCACACTGAGAGGGAAATGACTGACTCCTTAATCACGAAACACAGATTATCTGGAGTGATCAGCCATAACGTTAAAACCACTGCATGTTTACCTTAGAATATAATGCAACAGCCTGCAATGAATTCTGCCTTCGGGGGGAGTTTTATGTTGAATGTTTATTGAATCTGTTTGAGAGATTTGCTGACATATTTTAATGAATGTTATTGGGACTGTAAGTTGTGATGCTAATGAACTGTAAAGGGTTACACTGAGAGTTGTCCCTAATATTTTGGTCATCCCACTCATATGCTTTAGGATGACAAAATATTATATCTCCTGAAGGGAGAATTAATTGTGTGCATCATAGTGTTGCATTATATTCTATGGTAAACATGTACTGGCTTCAATGTCGTGGCCAATCGGCGAACAAGCACAAACTGTCGGGACCAGAATCATTCTGGTCTCAGTTTGAGGTGAACTATTGATTAACCAATCACACTTGAGCTTTGTGTGCAGCTAAAGAGTCTGTGGAGAGCCGACGAGATGCAATGCCATGACCGGAGCCCATCTGCTATTGTCTGACAGCGATTTAGCTTTTCAGTTAAATCGGCAAGTTGTTAGCTGGATGATTCACTGACTGAATAGGAAACCTTGATAGTTTCGCTGCTGTGCCCAGAGGCTGCATGCAGTCGATGGGTGCCGAGATTGTCCAGTCGGGACATTTTAAAATTTACAGGGTGATGCTTAAGAAAAAAATCAGTGGATCACCAAAGTCAGAAGAAGAGTTCATCCTTTGGGGGCTTAAATGTGTGTGCAACATTTCAACGCCCGTCCCTAAAACATTTGTGGAGATATTATTTGTGTCTGGACAGAAGCTATTATCAGACCAAAAATGTACCCACAAAAAAAAAATAAGCCCATATTTAGAGTATCGTCAGTGAGGTGTTCCGAAACATGAGGACTCTAATGGAAATTCTCTGCTCACCTTAAATGTTAAATCTGCCGGAGGACCTGAGCTCTGCTCTCAGAAGGGATTTGAGAGGTCTGTCACACTGCCTGAGGCCAGATCCCAGGATGCTTTTGAAGGCCATATCTAAAGCCCCACGGGTTTCCTGTGATGTCCAGAGACGCCAAAGCCGGCGCGGTGTTATTTCATTCGTTTGCGCCACTTAGAATCCTGCTGCTGCGTTCTGTTTTTCAAGCCGGTTGCATGAAGCCAACTTAATGCAGGGAGGCCGCGCGACGCAACACGCGCACCTCGGCTCGCGCCGATTTAATTTCCAACGCCTGTGCCCGCATGCAGAGAATGCCCTGCGCAGCCTGCTGGAGGCGCTGACGAGCCCGCCGTACGCCCCCATGCAACACCTGGAGAGAGAGCAGGCTCTGGCCAAACAGTTTGCCGAGATTCTCCATTTTACGCTCAGCTTCGACGAACTAAAGGTGAGCAGCATCCTCCCGCTGTGACTGCAGCCCTCACAGGCGGACCTTTACCGCCCCGAAACATCGAGGCACCCCGGGGAAAGCCCAGTGGGAAAAAAATAAAAAATAATAAAAAAAAAAAATCATCCCATATCCCACCTCTCCTCTTGTCAAACAGATGACAAATCCAGCCATTCAGAACGACTTCAGCTACTACAGGAGGACCATTAGCAGGAACCGGCTGAACAACCAGCAGGTGAGACCTCGGAGTAATAATCTGGCTCATGTGCATGTATGAGCAAATGTTCCAGCTGAGGAAGTGCGGCTTCACTTTCTCTCTTTAATCATTGATGGCTGAGGTGGAGGTGTTTCTTCCCTGCTAACAACACAAAGGCGTGCCTGATCAATATTTCATTTGCACAAATTAGAGCCAGCGCTCGTTACGGTCCGTGTGCAGCCGGTGACGAATGCTTTCCTGAAGCGTGTGTTCAGATATGATGTCAGTTTTTTGTTTTTTTTTCTTACTGATGATGGAGATGTGTTGGTGCACACAGCTGGAGGCGGAGAACGAGGTCAACAACGAGATGGCCAACCGGATGTCGCTGTTCTACGCCGAGGCGACGCCCATGCTGAAGACTCTGAGTAACGCCACCACAAAGTTTGTGTCAGAGGTAGATTTGACTTTCTCACCAAGTTTTCACAAACACGGGCCACTTTAGGCGAAGAGCAAGCGTTACCATCAATGCTGCTTGATTTAAAATGATGACTGGAGACTCTGAAACCAATAACTTCATATATATACACAACGTTTGTGATCAGTCCATTAAAAAAAAAATGTGTATATATATATATATATATATATATATATATATATACACACACACACACACATTTATCACAGGAGAACTTTTGAAGCATCTGACTGTGTAACAAGCCACTCTGATGTTTATTTGTAAATACAGATTGAGGACTGACCAATAACATGCCTCTACTGACCACTGTTGGTTTTACTTGATATATCTATATAGATCT
Source organism: Dactylopterus volitans (assembly GCA_901007715.1). Taxonomy (NCBI): domain Eukaryota; kingdom Metazoa; phylum Chordata; class Actinopteri; order Syngnathiformes; family Dactylopteridae; genus Dactylopterus; species Dactylopterus volitans. The sequence goes on from CAAKHG010050222.1 coordinate 31,718, forward strand.
ATGTAGATCTATATTGATATATCTATATAGATAGATAGATAGATAGATAGATAGATAGATAGATAGATAGATAGATAGATAGATAGATAGATAGATAGATAGATAGATAGATAGATAGATAGATAGATAGATAGATAGATAGATAGATAGATAGATAGATATGCAGTGCCGGGATGTTTTCTTATTAATGAGCGAATAGCAGATGGAGACAAGGATCCTCACACCAAGAAATGTTTAGGTTGAGGCTGCATTCAAACACCATAGAAAAGAAATTTGATCCAACAGCGCTCAGCACTTCAACCGTATTCAGTGATCAGTAAAATATTGTTCTACTGCAATAAATATTTGGACTATATTTCTATTATATATATAGCCAGTTTGCAAAAGTCTTTTTTTTTTTTGGTTACTGCCAACTCTGTAGTAGCCTGATTAAATTTTCCTTTCCCTGGATTTATTTCATAACAAACAAACAAACAAAAAACTTGAGTAAATGAACAAGGATTAGGACCAAAATATTCAATCAAATGCGATACTGAAAGAGGTGAAACTGATCCGTCCTTCATTCTGCCGAGGAGCCCCTAGAAGACCCGTCTGTGCGAGCGCCTGCTTTAGCCTGCCGACGTCCTTCACTGGACGCTCGCATGAAAACAGTAGCAGCAGTTCAGTGTGGAGGCGGCCGTGTTTACACCTCCGTGGACCTCGATGGAACCTACTTTTTGGAGTCTACTGCAAAATTTAGAGGGCATGCTGGTTACTATTGCCTTAAAAGCTGCTCTGCCCCATCGCGCTCCGACTGAGCTCCGTATACATATGCTGATCGTCCATTTGACGATGGTAAAAAAAAAAAACCCAAACAAAACTGCGTGCAAATGTAAAGTTGAGATGAAATCGTTCCTCAGGCTGAGAGGCGTCTTTCAGCTTACATCTGTTTTTTTTGTTTTTTGTCTTTCTTTCTTCAGAATAAGACCTTGCCCATAGAGGACACCACAGACTGTCTGAGCACCATGGCCTGTGTGTGTCGCGTCATGCTGGAGACTCCGTGAGTGCTTCTCACACCCTGCCGGCTCCCTCCCGTCCCCTCTTCTCCTCGACTTCCTCGCCAAGAGTCGAGAGCTGGAATTTTCATTAACAAGCCCTTTCAGAGGAAACACAAAAGAGGCCTTCTCAATTTAGAAACACTGATTCGCAGAGTGAATCAAGAGCTGGCCCCTGTCCTTTATGCAAGATTTTAAAAAACTAATCCATTTTACTGATTGATTTCTTTGTCGTTTTCTACATGAGTCACCTTCTCCCTCCTTCTCTCTCTCTCTCTCTCTCTCCTTCTCTCTCTCTCTCTCTCCAATCTTGTTCTCTGGTCTGCGTTTATCACAGTTGCTGTTCTGCTAAACTCTTATTGAACCTTCTTCCCTGACTCTGTTCCTCAGGGAGTACCGCTGTCGGTTCACCAACACAGACACCATGCTGTTCTGCATGAGGGTGATGGTGGGCGTCATCATACTCTATGACCACGTTCACCCCGTCGGGGCTTTTGCCAAGACCTCCAAAATCGATGTGGGTACCAAAAATACACACGTGCTTTTACACACACATCTGGCTGATGACTTTTACTGGAAAAGTGCAGATGGACAGCAAGTAACGATTGGAGCATTTTTCCATATTAAAAATTAGGTGCAGAAATTTGACATGCAATATGCTGAGCTGAGATTGTACCATTAATCAAAAGTTTCCCGACATCAAATATTTATTTTCTCTCATTACGTTTCTGCTTATTTGATGTAAACAACCTGGCAAAGCTATCTGAGTTGTTGTTTTGTGATTTTTTTTTTTTTTTAAAGATTATTCTGACACCATATGAATGCACAAAGTTGTATATCTGAGCGATCAATACAAAATGGCTCTAGACGTCTTAATGGCTCAGTTGCAGATTGAGTTTGAAATAACTTTCTCCTCTGACTGGAAGAAAATGTGCCGTCTATACTTTTAAACTGCTATTTATATATTTTTAGGATCATGCTGATGAAGCTTGCAATCCTGAGCATCAGTCCTGACTACAGCATGGATTTTATTAAACGCATTTCCCATGTTCAAATAAAAAATGTAAAGGTCTGTAGGTTTGATTGGGGCTTTATAGGAGCAGGTGGTCACCTTCTGCATCTCAAGCTCTTTAAGGGTGGTGAGACAAAATGTACCAAAATGATGACTTTCTTCATATGGACTCTTATCTCCTATTAAATTACCAGAAGGTGGAAAGATTGCTCAGCTGAGGCCAAGCTGAACAATTTATAAGGTCAAAGAAAAAAAAAAATAATCCAAAAAAGTATTTGGCTGAAAGGTCTTTGAGAAAGACATTGGCATACTTTGACATCTCACATTTGAGTGTGTTAATATTTGCATTGTGTTACAGTTTCATATTATCGAGTTCAATGGTCTAAAAACCACCTTTTAACTTAACTGGGCAGCATGGCTTGTCATTTTAGGGGCAGGTGTCGACTGCTTTTTCTTTCATGAATAATAATGATGCACTTTTACATTTTTTCACAAAATAACTGAATCACTGCTTTGCTTGCATTATTCCCCCTAAAAGTACGACGACACTGATTAATACTTGGGCATAATTCAGTGGCTCAGAAAAAAAATACCCCAGAAACATATAGGAGGATGATTATATTTAGCTGGAAATTAAAAAGAAAACAAAAACAAAAACATGCTTTCCTCCCCATTTTCTCTCTCTCTTTCAGAACAATATTTGACAATGCAATTTGTCAAAGCCCTTCCAAATCAAACGATCAAAAGGAGGAAAATTTGTAAAAAAAAAAAAAAAAAAAAAAATCACTGGGATTGAACATCAAAACAAACAAATATAATCTGTGTCCAGATTCCGCCTCATTTCAGGCTTGTAAGCAAAAACAGGTTAGGATTCGAAAAAGCTCATGCTTACTGTGTCATACAATGGCAGCATTGGATAGATAGATGCTTTATTTAGAGTTGTGCGTTTTTGTGTGTAAGCGTGTGCGTTTTTGCTGCGTCAGTGTTTGGCTGCAGCAGCGGCGGCAGCAGCAGCTGGAGACGAGATGAATCGGAGGCGAGTGACCTTTCCTCTAATGTCCTGTGTTGTCTTTGTGCCGCATAGATGAAGGGCTGCATCAAGGTGCTGAAAGAGCAACCGTCCAACAGTGTGGAGGGACTTCTGAACGCACTGAGGTGTGTATGTGTGTGTGTGTGTGCGTGTGTTTGTGTTTGTGTTCGTGCGTCAGAGAGGAAGGAAGATGTACATGACGTTCAAGGATTTGTAAGAGTGTTCTCATGACTCACCTCCTTCAGATATACGACACGGCATCTAAACGATGACAGCACCTCCAAACAAATCAGGGCCCTCCTGCAATGAGGACGAGGAGAGCGGCGGCGGCGGCGGCGGCGGCGGGAGGGAGGAGTGATGGAGTGCACTGGACGTGGAGGAATAAAAGAGGAAACAAACCAGTGGCTGATAAACCTGTTTGTTTACAATGAACAAATAAGTCAGCTCAAGTCTTAGATAAACCTGATGAAAATAAGAGGAGGAATAATAATTATATATATTGTCAGCTGTCCATCATTCTGTCTCTCATTTTGTAAAGTAAAAAAAGAGAAAAAAAAATATAGATATATATTGAAGCAAGTGAAACACACAAACAGCAGATGAAAATAGGTAGGGTCAAAAGATCGAGAGGGAGCTATATTGCCAATTTAGACGCCGAAAAAGTACAAAAAGAAAAGGGTTCATATTCCAGCAGAGGTCTGACAAGTATTTTTGCACACTTTGAAAACAACACCGACTCCTTTTCCCGCCCGAAATCTGACCCCGAGCGGATTTCCCGAGAGGTCACGTAACACGGTTTACCTGCAGGGCTGCAAGCTCACCGGCTCCGACTCCTTCAGCTGCACTCATCTCAACCCACCGCTGAATCGCGAGGCAACGTGATGGACACACTCCGGAGATTTGCTTCCGTCTGTTTAATTTCATAGATATATATATATAGATATATATCTATATATATTTTTTGGGGGGGGTGGGATCAGTGCAACTGAAGGATGGGATGCTGGGATGTGAAGAGATAAAGTAACCAACATTTCCGGCCTGCGTTTCTTCCTCATTTTAATCATCCATCCTTCCACCTTTCCATCCATCCTGTTTTTTTTCCGAGCATAGAAACAATCCATCCCAGCTGTGTGCCCTTATTATATATCTATATAAGTTGAAGCACAAAGCATCTTATGAGTTGTCTGGCTTTACTTGAAGTTGTTCACTCTCTCTCCATGGTGCTAACGTGGTTTAGATATCACACCGCTAGCTTGCTACATTTGGCTGTGAACGACAGTCGACAGAGACCAAATTTTTTTTCATCCCCTTTTTGTGCTAATATGTGAAAGAAAAAAAAAGTGTTCTTCACATGAGCGCAGAAACAGGGACAGGCTGCGGATTTGCTAATGCTCGTGCTAGCTGACTTGTGAAATGTAAGACAGGCTTTCTGGGACGCCGCAGTACGCTTCGATTTTTCAACCAGTGCCAAAGCTGATTGGTTCACACTCCTATTACATCATCAAGCCAGGCCCGAGGAGGAGGAGGTGGAGGAAGGTTGTGAGGGTTATAGGGTGCTTTTCATCATGCCAACACAGCTCCTTGTTTCCTTCACCCCTGTCACTTCCCAGCATGACGCCTCGCCCGGGCGGGGATGTGAGAGAGGCGAGGAAAAGACGTGAAGATGGAGGAGCCAAAGCTCGCGACATCCGATATAAAAGGAGGAGGCGGCAGTCTGAGCCGCCTCCCCATTGTATGCAGCACACAATGGGCTTGAATGGCTGACCAGCTTTGGCTTGGGTCACGCGCCTCTCTGTGAGCCACTAGCATCAGCTCCCCAACATCGGCCCACCGCTCCCCGACGTCAACCCTTGTGGTGCAGCCGGGGCCCTGCTTGAAAATATGTTTATTTAACTATGACAACAGTGGGCTGCATTCCAGACTGTAGAGCTGCCACAGGCGGCAACGCCTCCAGCTCTCACTGGTCCTACAGGATGGATCAGCTTCTGAGGTCAAGATCGCAGCTAGGCTAAATATAAGATGCTAAAGGTCAACATAAAGGTAGTCTAAAAATTTTGTAACTTTTTTTTCCGGTTTGGTCAGGGTTTTGAGCCACTCATCCCAAAAGACTCCATTTGGCCATGTAAGTGTTTGGAGCCTGACATCTCCATCCTCTAACATCTTTGCTGAAGCTGCCAATTTAGAAATCGTCGTCATACTTTCGTCTGCGCGGTATTTTTATAATATACCACCTGACAAAAGACTCTCTCCTCGTCTCCTCCTCACGTAAAGAGCAGGAAGGTCCTCTATGATGATGACCTCCGCGCGCGTTGGCGTGACGAAAAGCACCCGTAGATTCTTGTGAAACAGCTTCGACACGCTCAGCGCAGGTCCTCCAGGGGAAAAACACGACATCTGCATTCAGTCAAACTAGAGATCTTTGTTTTTGCACGACGTTGATGAAAGTCATTAAAAATGAGTGGGAAGTAAAAATGAAACAAAAGGAGATTTAAAAAAAAAAAAGAAGTGCTGTACTTTGGATGTCTATAGCCCTTAGTCTAACTTAATTTGATCTTAATAATATATTTTCTATACAGGGGTATGTGCACAAGCATATTCTGTATAAATATATAGATGGCATGTTGTAAAAGTTCTGACAGAAATGTGTAAATAAGGTGTTTTTATTCATTTTTAATTGTTCAGTGATGCTGAGATGGGTATGTGTTGTCTCTCAGAATTACCATGTGTTTGGCTTGGACCATCGGACTCGCCGTAGTCATAGGTTTCAGAAATTCAGCTCTCATTTTTCGCGAATGAACCAGAGGGAGGGGCGGGGGCGCCACGTGGGAGCGGTGACGGGGAGGGGTGGGGCTGTGCATTTGCTTGTTATTTTGTACATTTTGTGCAACAATAAACTTGTCATTTATTACATTCAACCACTGGCGGGGTGTTTCTGTCTCGAAGCACGAATACAGTAGTTCATTATCGATGCGCCTTTGACTTTATGTGAAGCGTCAAATAGCTTTAAGCAGCCGCGATTACAACGTCGTCCACTGACACGCGAAACCAACGGTCAGTAGGTGAGACGGCTGATCTAACCTTCTGATCCCAGACTCTCTTGTGCAATATCTGTAGGTCATCGTCAGCCCATAAAATATAACAGAATTGGCTTTTTGTAACTATCATTTCGGCAATGCAGACATACAATATCAGGAAGCTGTTCAGTATTTAATATAAGCTCCCCCAGAGGTTCTCGAGACTAAAACAGAAAAGGTCAGAAGAAGTGTAGCGAAAGAAAGGCAAATTCAATTTCCTCGAATTTTTTTTTTTTTTATTTCATTTTTTAACCTCAGGTGAAATATCAATAAAGTGGGAAAGCAGTCTTCAGTCTGCTTATCCAAGCTGTGTGTGTGGAACATGATGACAAATTATATATATAAATGTATTTTTTATGTTTTGAGTATATGAAATGGAAAAGGAACATCAGCCTTCTCTCTCTCTCTCTCTCTCTCTCTCTCTCTCTCTGTGTCTCTCTCTCTATCTCTCTGTGTCTTCCTCTCTCTCTCTTTTCTTTCT
>CAAKHG010050228.1:11385-21594 GCA_901007715.1 Dactylopterus volitans
CTTTAAGAATTTTTCCAGAACCAAATGTCTTAGTTACGTTATATACAAATTAGCCATGGCATCAAAACCACTGCATGTTTACCAAAGAAGAAACTGCAACAATTCCACCTATACTCTGAGGCGTCCCTAATATTTTGGTCATCCCACTCACACGCATTGGGGTGACAAAGTGTGGCGGCCACCTCTCAGTGTAAGCCAGCACAGTTCAACAGCATCATAGATCACGGTCCCAATAACAGTCATTCAAATATGTCAGCGCCTCTCGCAAACGGAGTCAATAAAAATTAAATATAAAACTCCTCCTGACGGGACGAGCTCTTGCAGGGCTCTTGCAGGATGTTCAATTGTAAACATGCCATGCTTCTGATGGCGCGGCTGATCAGCGTATTCATTTGATTTTAAGAGGGACCGTGTACAGTTAAAAACAGGGACGTCGCCCTTTGATGCGCCATACCAGATTATGGCTGTCAGATAATCTGCATCTGGAACCATTAAAGCCGTCAGTTATTTGCATATGTAATTACTGAGCGATGCATCAGGCAGAGGAAGAAAAAAAAAAAATCAACAAATTCTCGCATTTGACAAACCAGCAAAGCCGAAGTTACGGCCCGATTTCTTACTTTATTTATCAGTTCGTGACCATCATTTCATCACCGTCAAACTCCACAACTGAAGCTGTCACAGAACGCCTGCTCCTCAGATGCAGGCATCTCATCAGGGATTAATTAGTTTTCATAGGATTGCTTCCCCAGTTCAGAGTCAATTAAGTCTTGCTTAGAATGAATAAATTGCTGACTTTAGATTTAAAACCCGACAAATCGCTTTCGTTAAGAGCGAAGAGTGAACATTAGATAACATCAGCAAATATGGAACGCGTCATTTCATAATGACTTGCTACCGATCACGGGGATTTCCCCACAGGAACATGTCACTGCTGCTTGGCGGGAAGTTAAACCTTCTGCTCTGATTAATTACTCGGAGAATCATTATGTAATCAATCAATCAATTGGTTGTTGAGATGAATTAAACGGATCATGACCTGGCACTTTTTTTTTATCTCGTTACCGCGTTGCCAGGCGACGTTGCAAACAATCGCCTCTGACCCTCGCTGTTTGAAATAGCTCCATTGCTCATTTCCCCAGACTCTTCAATATGCCTGCTATTACATTTCATGCAAAATTAATCTTTTGTTAGCAGAGGTGCTTTTTATTTTAGGCACCGCACTGATGCAACTGCTTTAAATAAAAATCCTGCAGTGGCCCATTACAGATGTTAAAGATTTTAAAGGTGCAGCAACCGCTGTGCAAATGACGATGTCATTTCAATCGTCTGCAGAAGATGGAGCGACGTCCGGCGCTGTGTTGCATCATGAGTGGAGCTTGGCACAAAAAAAACAATCTGAATTAATTCAGCAGAATCAATGGTATTTTTTTAATTCCACTCATTCATCTTCCTTGTCAAAAATCTGATGACGACAGTCCACGCGATGCGGCTGTCATCGGTGGCTATCGCTTGTGGAGGCTAACGCAGCCTGCGGCGGAGAGGAGAGGCGGGATAACTGCGCATATTTACCTGTTTTCAAACGGCACTGACTCAGGTGACATCAGCAGAGGCGATTCATCGGATTGCCTGCAGCTCTCTCTCTTAAACCCTCCCGGAGCCAGCGTGCTTCACTTAGGCATTAATACTCAACATACGGAGGAAAAACAGAAAAAGGTCACGGCTAATTAAAGAGTGTTTTGTCTGCGCCGAGCTGAGACCTGCGTCGACCAAAGTAACGGCAGCGTCTTCAGATGACCTCCCGGCGGCCTTTTCCATGCAGAGACGGACAACATAACAATAAATTATTGAAGCATCGAGTTCCTCTTCCTTGTTATAATTATTCATTAGTGCGGCAGGGAGAAATTGGGATGACCTTATGTCTATTAGGGAATTCCACAAAAAAAAAGTTAAGAAACTATTAGCAAATTGCTCCAGATTTTCTGATGTCAGAGGAGGACAAGTGTGAGAGAGTTTAGCAGAACCAGGAAAACGGGTTGTTCTGTGGGCTTTCGACAGACAGGACAGGGAGGAATGTAGGACAACAAAATAGCCTTGTTGGTGTAAAACTGCTTATTGGACTGACCCTACAGGCTTCAAACAGATGGCGCTTCAATAATAAATATTTGGGGAAGGCTCCTTTAAATTGGATTACATTAGTGTAATCTCTGCAGCTATTTTAAACCATTTTGAGAGTGCTATCTCATCAGAGTAGCTTTAATCCCTCTTAACTTTTGATTGTGTTTAAATTGATTCTCCTCGCCAACGCGGCTCCAAACTCCCACCCTCGCCCTCTGGTTCTCACAGCAACCTCGCTAGAGTTTACACTCACACACACACACGCACGCGCGCGCACGCACACGCACGCACGCACAGACACACAAATAAATAAGCACATTCACACCCACAATCTCAAACGATATTTGCTTTTGAGGTCATAGTAGATACAGCAGGCGAAAAAGCAAAACAAGTTTAATGTACATGGGCGGAAACCGTGATCGATGACTGACAGATGCGCAAAAATATCTCAATTCAAATGATTATTTCCCAGAATAGCTCTTTCAGCTAATCTTTATATTCTAAAGTGCGGATATAAGCTATGATTTTCTGAAAGTTTCTACAAAAAAAAAAAAAAAAACAGATCAAGAAAATGACTTAAGCCATGAATTAAATAATGCTTGTGATTCAAGTCTGATCTATCTGGCCGAAAAGCTTTATATCAGACATTTTTTTTCCTAATAAAATCTACATTTAGTGGCCTTTTTATGGCCTTTTTTTTTGTTTGTTTTTGGTCCATCAAAGCGCCAAACGATATCCAGAAGAATCAATTCCAGTCATACGTATATACGGTAAATTCAGAACTAAGCTTAAAGTCGAGCACTTGCTGTCAAAGAAAATACAGAGCAAACTTCCAGCACAACCTCATTTGCCTCCACTAAAGTGGACAGACGAGGCTCCGGCAGAACCCTCGAGATTTTCTCAGTGCAGCAGCTATTTATAACCTTTTGACACGATTGTTGTCATTGAAATCACAGCTTCATAATCACCTCTTCGGAGCAGAATCGGATCAGAGCGCCACTGACAAAGCAGCGGCCACACATTTATTAATGCAACGGCGGTATGTTTGCGCGTCTGCCGGAGGTTCTTGATCATTTCCACGCGCTTCCCGCATGCCCGCCACTCGTTAACGACATACATGTTTACATGCATGTCTGATTATGCACGTATGGCAGTTGCAGGCAAATATGTGCATCTATGCAGGTGCATAAATATATATATATATATGTATGTACATGTGTGTGTGTGTTCACCCTGAATGCCGCACACTTTTTTTTTTTTTTTTTTTTTTACTCTCGGGAGCGCCGACATTCACACACATCTAACCGCGATGCCCGCAGAGCTGAGTGCAACATGAAACAGGAGACAGACAAATGGGAAATGGAGAAACAGGTTTCACTGGAGAGAGAGAGAGAGGGAGAACGCGAGAGAGGAAGCGAGGGAGGTGAGGAACTGGGGAAAGTGGGCTGATGCTTTGATCACATGCAAATACCACACACAGGGGATATAAGTGTTTACATGAGAAAACAAAGACTCCTATTGTAGCACAAGTTTGGTGGGGTGCGTGAGTTGGGGAGCCGGGGTGGGAGGGGGGGGGGGTGGGGTTTAAGCGCTGCGAGCGTAAATGCATGTGCCGCTTCGGTGTATAAATGTAGGGGGGCTTGTGCGCCGCCTTGAGAGGGGAAGCGGCCCCCTTTTTTTCCGCGATGTGCTTGTCGCTCGGACTCGGCGCTGCCGGCTGCCAATGCCTCTCCCATCCCGGCTGTCCATCACGAGTCCCACGCTGCCCTTCCCCGCCCTCCCCTTTCCCCCCTGCTACCTCTTGGGTCCTAGTGGCAGCGAATGAAAGGCAAACTGAGAGCTTAAATGGGTCTGCAATGTTACACCACAACAGAGCCCACAACCACCCTGCCACCCTTCACACCGTCTCGTGTCTTTGAAGAAGATATTTATAAACCATTAGTGTGGCAGCGGGACGGGGGCTGGCTGTTTTATCTCCCAGATCTGTCATGTGTTACCATGCACGAGGCGAGCCGTGCTGACAGAGTGAGGGCTGATAGGGCCACCGCTGCACAAGTCCGGGGTCGAACGCGACGGCTGAGGACCCAAATGCCTCGCCACTTTAACGCCGTGGGACAAGCGGGGATGGGGGCGGGGGGGGGGGGGTTTAATGCAGTGCGACTGTAATTAAGAAGTTGAATGATCTGATTTCAGATTTGCACTGAGCTCTCATCAGAGAGGAATTACAGGATGAGGTTTATATTCTGTGTACACCACATCAAATATTCAGAAGCCTCCCAAGTTCATAATGGCAGAGGTGCAGGGATAATTTGGATGAATGTTTCAGCAGAATGCACGAGGCCTCTGATTTATTCATTTGCAAACATTTGACACCAAATCATTAGCAGGGAGCTTACATGTGAATTATGCTTCTTTGGGCACCGTCGGGTTAACTGTTGCTGCAGAGGTGTAGGTGTGAAAAATCAAATACCGAATCAAAAGACCTCCCACAGTCGAAGCTACTCCCAAAGCCCAGGTATAGATTTTATAAAGTGAAATCCAATCAATATAGGCGACTTTGAGGTTACCAATCAATGTGATTCGACTCGGTTGTTTTTATGGATTGAGACATCCTCAGGAAAGACGCACATCAAACCAAATGGGTTGACCGCTTTTAGAAAACAAACATTCTTAAACATACAGAAGCACACACCAACGCCCCCCTACTAATAGCATTTCATCATTTTACAGTTCTTGTGATGAATGAGTGAAGCAGATGCAGGAAAAAGACAAACAGGAACATTCATTTAAAATCAAAGGCTCTTTTTAGTGTTCAGTGTTTTCGGTCGTCATCGACTACCGAGTCAAATATCAGGCTCTTAAGCCACTAAAGCTTCCCCAGCTCCTAACTTTGCTGGCCGATGTTGATTAGGTGGTGTTCAGCTGGTTTATCGGAGCTCCGCTGGCGTCGCATCTGAAACTCTGTGAGGGTTAACCGAAATCAAAATCAAGACCAGGACCTGAAAGAGGCTAAAACGCTCCGTACAGCTGATTTTAAAAATGTAATATCAGTAAAACCATGAAAATATGAGATCATTTAAAGATTCGATATATTAACAAACAATAAATTGGTGCTGAGTGTGAGGATCATCATCTATTTATACATTTTTGTAAGGAATGTCAGCCTACATAAAAAATAATGAAAAAAAGTCGCCCAAAACATCTAATTAATCATCTGCTTGGCTCTCTAATTGGGTTGAAAAAACAAAACAAACAAAAAAACCCAAAATTGAATTATATCATCAGATTCCGTTGTAAACTAGATAAACAAAATCTGATTTTATTTTGAATTTGAAAAATACACAATGTAAACATAAATTTACTACAGCAAGGCAGCTCTTGGTGGCGTCTGTGATACGGTGAAGGTACATTCTCAGTGCACCTCACAGTATATCTCGACACCCATCTTTACCTTAAGCACAGAAATGAGGAGATTAATATTTAACCTCACCTGGTGCACAAGCCATTACATAGGCCAAATCAATATTTAAAAAATCCCTAATAATAGCATGTCATTTAAGCATGTATTGAGGACATGGTGGACGGAATTAGTCCACATATCCTTATTAAGTCGATGGGGGGGGGTAAAGAATGAGGGGAGTAAATGATTTAGTGAGTGAGATGTGATGCGTAGCTTTGAATTACATACTTCCTTTGCAGTGTTACAAAAGTAGCGATCTGTTGTTCGGAGCGAACCAGAGCGCTTTAATACAACATTTTCCAATTCAAATAACGACAGGACTTTTTTTTTTAGGTCCCATATGTTTCCAACAATCTTCAGACGATAGATGCCCGTAATATCTGTAAGTTAGCGGGTGATTATGACGTCGACAAACATTGTCTGGGACCGTTTAATCAGAATGCGACGCCACAGTGTGCAAAACACTGACATGTGACTGCGGCATGGCAGCTGGCACAGACTGAGACCCCCTGGGCAGCAGAAATTACACACTATGCATTCAAATCCTTAAAGAAAGTGACATGAGGAGAGCAGGGGCTCAGGTGGCCAGCAGCGATGGTCAGAGCCCCGCTGGCCTTAATCTTCACTGTGCGTTAAAAGCAAGCGGCGTGATCACCACGGACACATCTGCACGACCCTCTCGCTCCACCCACGCGGCCCAGGTGAGATGGAGGAGCATGACAGGAAAAGGTCTCTCCTCCGCACGGCGCTCGACGCAGTAAAAAGGAGGTGTTCGCGGGTTCTTTTCCGACGGGCTTAGATCAAAACATCTGACGGGGACCAGAGGCACGTCAAGCTGTCGCCATAAATGTCCGACATCACCATGGGGAGGATCCAAGCAGGAGCCCAGATTTTTGTTTGCTTCGACTTCTTCTGGCGCCGGTTGTAACGTCCCCGTCCAGTGGCCACATCACCTGCGCTGGTGGTTGGACGTTTCTTGTGCGTTCCATGGTCAAGCCCCTGTTTGCTGCTGAGGACTTGAGCCTTCGAGCAGGACTCCCAAGTCGTCCCACCAGGGTTGGCTTGTTGTTCCTCGGAGCAGACTGAAAACGAAAGGAGGCCGTGCCTTTGAGCTTGCTGCTCCCAAACTTTTGAACTTCCATTGGAGCTGTGGTCATTTCCAAAAAGCAGCTGAGGACCCATCTTTTTAGAGTCGCTGTCTAATTTATGTGCCGGCTTAATTCTCCGTTTTTTTATGTTTTCGTGCCTATTCGGATTTTAGTTACCGTCAAGCACTTTGTGCCGCCCCGCTCTCGAAAAAGGTGCCACATAAATAACGTAACAGACTTTTTCTGCGCCAGCAAATGCTTCGGTGTCGCCGCTTGACTGACAGGATGACATCCTGCGCGGGAATGATCGCTGCGAACATGGTGGCCTGTGTAACACAACCAGACACGGCTTCAGTGCGTCCCTGTCGCCTGCAGTCTGTGAAAGCTTCCCCCCCTTGAAGTGTGCCGCTTCATTTTGTCGCTGAAAATGCACAAACTCCACTCTCGACATGCAAATCTGCACTCCATTCTCCCCAGACAGTTGTGTGTGTGTGTGTGTGCGTGTGTGTGCGCGTGTCTCTCTCTTTCTCTCTGATTCACGTTCGCAGTGTTGTCAATGTGCTGTCGGAGTGCTACCGTATCTGCTGGCATCATTCCCATAGAACCGCTGCCTCTCAGTGACCAAAATAACACTTATAGAGGATGGGTTTTCTTTTTTTTTGTTTGTTTTTTGAACGTTGCATCAGTCTCATAGACTAAAATGATTTCTGCTGCCCTGAACTCATCGGAAAATAGGCTGAAAAATACCAAAGTTCGTGTTTAAAGGGTCAGATCATCCCAGTGGCGCACACAAATATTTTCCCACTTAACCTTAATGATATCTGGCCATGCAGAGAGTTTTGGTCGCGCTGCGCTCGCTCCATCCATCCGTCCATTATTGCATTTTCCGCTGTGGCATCAGGCTACGCAGGGCAGCTTAAGACGTCTCTCTGCCGAGTCATGTCCTCCTCCTCTTAATGGGGATCTGATGCGTTCCCACGCTAATGGGACATGTGTGTCCTCAACCACCGCGTCCTCAAAAAAAGGACTCTCCTCCAAGCTCTCTCCAGATGTTCACACCCCTCACCAGCTATAATGGCGAGCCCCCGCCAAGGAAACTCATTTCAGCCATTGTGTGTGTACTTGCCGCTCGGATCTCCTGATCATAGGTTTACATGCTGGGGTTTTAAAATAACCCTGTGAGGCTGCTGCTGTGGCCCAAATACAACAGAGGAAGGGGGGAATTTTGTTCGTGGGGTTCAAAGATTTAAGAAATGACATCTCAACAGCAGCGTGTCATTTCAGAAATAATATCCCAGTCAATCTGGATAATCCAAAGACTTGCCAGTGTGGAACGTTTTCCCTTTTTTTCTTGGTTGCAATAAAAAAAAAAAAAAAACACAGTCACCAATCAACAGCTTGACAGTGGAGCTGGCAGATTATCCAGATTAACTTCACAAGTAAAAAGGAATTTTGCATCTTTTTTTTTTTTTTTTTTTTTTTTTATTTTAGGTCCTTGGACCATTTGCTCCTGGCTCATGCAAACAATACACATGATGCGGCTCACTTTCTTTACCAAAACACACACAACCGCCACACGCGCCGCAGCTACACCTGCAGCAGCGCGCTTACGCACAGAAGACAGAAGACATGAACTTTTTTTTTTTTGGACCAGATTAGATACTTGACAGGTTCTGTCTCTATAGGCTGGTTTAGAGAACGTGTGAGCCAAGTGCTTATTTTAATTGTAAGTATGATGAATAATAATTTGTTCTCCAAGCACAAGCCGACTACTGGGAACCAGAGTCTCTATGCTGAAAAACAAACTCCAGGTATAATAATAGCCTGAGCGACGAGCCAACAATAGTCTGAGTTATGCCGGAGAAATATCTCTGTCTCCCTCTTTAACTCAGCAGCGTCACAATCATGAGTGCTGGAGTGTGGACACCAGTTACTGGCACCATCACGGCCCGCTTGGCCGCGTCTAATTTTAAAAGGGACGCAGCCAAAGAAATATGTGATTATGGACGACGGTCAATCGAAACAGTCTTCAAAACAATCGCGATTTTCGGGGGAACCAGCGGGATCCAATGGGATTAAAAAAAAAAAAAACCCCGTCTGTTAGCGGTCCACCAGCGGTGCAGACTCAGGCAGCAGTTATTACAGCAGAGTGCAGCTCTGTGCCTCTGCAGCAGTTTTCCGCCGCCGCACGCAGCACTGGGCATGTGTGACATTTAACGCCGAGTGAAGTGAGTTGTAGTCGCCGGTTTGGCACGCTCGCAAATCACGGGCATGATTAATGTGGAGCAGCGATTTGTTCAGGTAATTTTCGCCCTTGCTTCACTTCCTCGCCGCGCATTACCGCGCTAATGTGACGCTTTATTGATCCCCGTGGGGGAATTTTCATTCCACGGCAAGGTCTGAGTGCGGGGTCAGGAGCAGGAGAGCGGCGCTCCGGGCCGGTTAAGATTCGATGTCTTGGTGAAGGACGTTCGCAGACAAAGGGGGCTTAAACCCGGCGTCTGCGGTTGAAGGACGGCCACCAAAGCTCAATACGCTGCCAGTGACAGCACGTGCCATGAGGTCTGTAAGTAAAAGTAGCGTTGTTGAAAACATGCATCACCGACGGGAAAACCTGAGCCAAAGGAACATCTTATTTTTCAACTTTTATTAGTTATTCTTTTATGACATTTGAACCTTTTTTTCCCCTTCCACTGGCTCCATCGATGGAAAACATCAGTGAACACATGCCGCCACAGGGCTTATCAACTAACTCCTATGACATAACAAATGTGAACACCGGATAAGTGTTCCATCCGCCCACTGTAAATATTTATTTGATTCTATCGATTGCACTGGGGCTGTGAGTGGGATCATTATCAGTTTTACCTCTAAATAAAATCCTCCCTCTCGTCCACAGAGATGAGGATAATATAACACACTCACTGGCTTTTCTCCCCCTCTAATTAAACTTAAGAACCTGTTTTGTTGTTGAGACACTTCTGGCGTGTTTTTACTCAAGCTGCCGGGCTACTTTTGCAAGAGACACACCAATTAATTGAGCAGCAAAGTGGGCGATGACGGAACATAGCACCGCCTTGCGTAACGATGAGCATCTTCGTCGAGTCAGGGGGGGGGGGTTTAATTACGGCTAAAATAGCTTATAACGGCATAAAAGTGTGTAATTAACTGATCCAGGTGCAAGCGCTCTGTCGACTCGTCCACGGTCCAGCGGTCGGGAACTGTTGCTCGGAATAACACCGTCGCACAGGTGGTTTGTTTACGACCTGTGTGATTACCATCTGCCTCAGACCTGAGCAGATCAGCGGGAGTAAAGGCTACCGACATTGAGAGAGAGAGAGAAGAAGAAACGCGCCGTGTAACAAAAGCTGACTGCTGTTAAATTAACGGCTGATTGGCTCGCGGATTGCGGCGGGCAGCACCGCCGTCGGTGAGTGATGGCGGGAAGGACCGAACGATTAACAGCCTCGAACATTCTCAGCAAATAACACACTGCTTCAAAATCTGTTTGGGGGGGGGGGGGGGGTTGAAAAAAAAAGGGCA
>CAAKHG010050228.1:24473-43334 GCA_901007715.1 Dactylopterus volitans
AGTGGGAGCGAAGGTAAACTCCTTGTCCTAAGTTTAGGCATGAGAGAGACTGGGTTTGAGAAAAGATCATGAAAAGAAGAATTTCATGATCTCTCAAAAAGTAACCGAGTCGGTAAACTTAGTTATAGCATGATAAAAGTATCAAGCTACCGGAGAAAGTTGAAATATGTCAGAATATTGGATCCTCCACTCCCGCTCCTTTTTACTGTAACTTTAAATTCAATTGTCTGTCCAATTACTGAACATCAAAACTGAATATCATATAATAATGTTTAATTAACTAAATCGACACGGAAAAGAATGAATTATTAACAGGAAACACTGTACACTAATCTAGACTATTTTCATGTCGCTGTGGGACCAAGTGAGACAAACCAGCGTGGAGAAACACTTTGCTCCCGTCATCATCGCATTTGGTCTTTACATTCTTGCCTTTCATCTCAACGGGTGCTTGCAGTTTTATAAAACGTCACCTTGAATTATCTGGACTCGCCACTGCCGCATGTGTCGCTCTTGATTGTTTATGACGTGTGTTCGCGAGTCTGTGCGCGCGCGCGCGCGCGCGTGCGTGTGTGTGTGTGTGTGTGTGTGTGTGTGTGTGTGTGTGTGAGCAACAGCCGCCCAACTCTGCCTCTGGTTCGGCTTACCGTGAAATTTTACTCTACCGCAGCCAATCATCATCACTTGTCTGGTTGTCCCGCCCCCCTTCCCTCCCTTCGCTTCCTCATTGAAGGAAGAATGCTGCTCCTTCGTTGCTGAGAGAGCCTGGTTGGATCGTTCGGATGAGAGCAGCTTCAGTGCCTTTATTTATATTAACGCCCCGCATTTTATTGCCAGTAACGGCATCGTAACGATGGAAACAGTAACAGCTTTGATTACGCGTTCCTGAAAAAAAAAAGACGCCGTCAGTAGCGTTGTTTATTTGTGACGCCGTTATTCCCAACAGTGACAAGAACAACATGTTAGCGTTGCCGCACAAGCTTAAGCCATCACCGTGCCGACGTTTCACTGGAACGAAAATTCTGGTGCTCTACAAACATATTTTAGAATGCTTTATTATGCAATTAATGCCTTTTTTTTAATTAATGAATCCTGTTTGGAACTGACAAAACAGCCCTATGAGAATAAGGGCGGATGGAAGCAGCACAGAAGAGAACAGACTAATTTTTGCTGTATTTTTAAAAAGGAATGTTGCTGGTTGTCACTCGTCACCCACATGAATCTGATCTTCATGAGAAGCCCATTAGCGTCTACATCCCGCTGTTGCACATCCAACTAACATCCGCAGTGCATAATTTACGACCATGATTCAAACTTAACGTCGGAAAGCCCGCAAAGGTTATGACGTCTCATGTGATACATGAAAAACGTGTCACGGAACAATTTCATTCGTAAACATCTCAACAAACGCCACACAAGCCTCTTCCCAAAACTCGAACATCGCTGACTGACAGCCCAGAGCGGGAAGGCTGAGTGATCGATGTATTGTCAACAGCATTACGCTGTGGTGCCACAATACGTATTAACGTGCCTTCTCTAAATCTCTGGCTCTGCCGAGGTCTTTGGAGGCAGCTGGCTGCAAAGGGGTTAAGCCTTTAACGCTGCCAGTTCAACACAACATCGATTAGTGCGGACGTGATGGAGTCGCTGATGGAGGCGAAAGTCGTGTCTGCCCGCTTGAGGAAGGCGGCCGCGGGTGGGTTGTATGAATGCACGTAAAATAATGAACTTGGGCAACTCTTCACGTCACATGTGTGTGTTTGAGGCACTGGTGTAGTTGCCCGGGGAGATGTTTTGTGCTCTGGCAGTTAAAGCTGGGAAATAGTGATTTTATAGACACGTTTGTGCAGTGACTGAATGGCGCCTATTGCCCTTTGACCTCTTCAGCCTCGCGCCCACTCTCTGCTCTAAGACCCCCCGCCCCTGTTTTCCCCATCATTGTCTATCTGCTGCGACCTCAGAGATAAATGATCGCTGTTTCTTAGACCAGGTCGTTAAGCTGCCTCTCCACGCTCTAATCTTATTATCAGCCCAAGCTGGCTTTAGCGGAGAAGGAGGAGGATAGACAAGTCGCGCACAAGATGACATCATAAAATGATCACTGTTCTTTGACTCCGGAGACAATCGCATTACTGCAAACAAAGAAGAGAGAGACAGAGAGAAAAAACAAGTATTACGAATGCCTGTCTGGCTGTGAGGGCAGTGAAATCCAGCTTTTCACTAAACGTCAATAAATATTCAATCTGGCTAAGCAATAGATTGTTTCCCTGGATGACAGCGTATCACTGCTGGGCACTCAATAGCAATAAACTCATTCGTAATGTAACCTCCATTCCAATACTCAGCGGCAGGCACAGAAAAAGACTTTATTTGAGATTGTCAACAGGTGACAGGTTCCCTAAGCCAGCCAACAGACAGGGGTCTTAAAAAAGAGGATTGCCAGGGTTCCCCACCAACCAGCGAGAACTGAAGGAGGTTTTTGGAAGAAGGCTGAAGGATCTTCAAA
This sequence comes from Dactylopterus volitans, assembly GCA_901007715.1. Classification (NCBI taxonomy): domain Eukaryota; kingdom Metazoa; phylum Chordata; class Actinopteri; order Syngnathiformes; family Dactylopteridae; genus Dactylopterus; species Dactylopterus volitans. The sequence continues at coordinate 26,980 of CAAKHG010050228.1, forward strand.
CAACTAAAACAAAGTCCATTCGTCTTCCACTTTAGATCTTCGCATCGCCATGACGTGGATGACTGAGTATCTATGCAGACATGCTCCCGTCAAGTCTATTTTTCTGTTGATGCTAATTTTTGCATGTCGACTGCGTACATATTTTTCACTGTTTTGAGGACACGCAGCGCCATGAAAGTGATGCCTCTTGTGACGCCGGGGGGGTGGTGGAAAAAAAAAAATCCAAATCTGCTGTCAAACCAGTTCCTAAAACACTCTGGTGTCAATTTGGATGGGATCATTCTCAGAGCTTTAACCTGGCCGCCACTTCAAGGAAAAGACTCTTCCGGGAAGAGGAGCCAGGTCCCGAGGGCACAGACTATTGTCTGGGCTTTCAGCTAAACCAATGATGTCTAAATGTTGGTAAAGTGCTGCTGCCCCCTCATCCCACCTGAGTCTATCAAATACTTTCAGTATAAATACACCGGTAACAAGGTAAAGGTATTCATTTGGACATTGAGCGTTGTTCTTTCAGAGGGAAGATTTGCTCCTTCACTTTCAAATGCAGCTCCTGCCCTTTATACTTTTCTTTTGGGATTAGGCGGGTTTGCATTTTAACCTGCGCTTGGGATGAAACTGCAAGGCTTTTCCACATAACTCGTGAAAAAAATTGAATGCAAGATAACAAATACCAGATATTTATTTTCACTTGAAACATTATCACCATAATTTTATTTGTTTGTTGGTGTGTTCTAGTGTTTCAAGAAAGATTGTGTCACTCAAGGGGAGAATATCGAGTCTTTTTCAAAAGTATTCCCCTTATGAGGTGAAATTCTTGATGGTTAATTAGCACAATATCGCTGGCTACCGACAGTTTTTCGTCCTCAAATTTTCCAATCAAACCAAATTGTATCTACATTAATAAAATACGGATGAGAAAACAATAATTAATGGGACAGCCAGGTCTTCAAGGAGCTTTCCTGGTGACTTCAATATAAGAAGAAAGAATCCTTACATCATTACCACTGCAGCAGATCTCTTTCTGTGGCCAAAGCCGTCGCATTAATTCCTGCATTTCGAACCAGCGATGATAATCAAGTTCTCTGATTTGAAGATCAAATGCATGCGAGTCATCTCTACTCCAGGATTCTACTGAAAACTTAAGTACGTCCACATTTTGTTCCTCATTTCCGTGATTAGTCTCAGTGTGACAAGATGAATAATGAAATAAAGACTGAAATTCGAAGGACATGAAGACATATTTTTCAACTCTCTCTAATAAAGTTATCAATAATCAATAAAGTTATTCAACTGACAATTAACTTTTATCCTTTAAGCCTGTTAAAAATCCGCGAGTCTACATTTTTTTTCGGTCAGCGTTGTGACATCAGAGCTCATTTGTAAAAGTGGCAGCGATGCTTTGTTTAAAGTCAAAGGGCTAAAAACAGCAACTCGAAATCTTGCACATTTCTTTCTTAGTTAACTCCAAAAAAACAAGCATGCAACAGCATAGTCAACAAATATATGTAAAAGTACAGTATATTTCACGTTGTATGTTCAGAAAACAATATATGGAGGAAAAAATTAGCTGAAATTAATAACTCCAAAATAAACAGATATAGACCATCAGGTGGCTAAAGCAGTGGCCCAACACAACAGTGTCACACAGGAAGGCGTGGTTTCAGGTCGGAATCATCCATCCCATGTCTCACCGGTTTCTGGGTTGGATTTGCGGCTAAGAAATAAAGTTTATGACTTCACCTTCCCACATGAAATGAAGCATATTTGATGTCTGAGCTTTGCCAGTAAAGGTGCCATGGTTACTGAGCTTATCAGGTCTGAGCAGGTTTCTTAGAAGCAGCCGCCAGTTCGCCAGATCAATTTAAAGGACCAACTAACCACTGGGCCCAGAATAGAAATGAGCAAATTCCATCCACAAAAAAAAAGTATAATACTCAATGTATAGAACCTAATATATGTACCTTAAAGCATGACTGCCTGCGGCTGATAGATACAGGTGAGTTCTTCTCAAGCAGTTCAAGTTTTTTACATCAATGTTAAGCTGATTTAATTTCTTTGAGCTAAAAATTACGGTATCAGAATCTGCCGTTCAACGCACACGACCATTGTGAAATAAAACTGCCTCCTCGAAAAGATCCTTCAGCCATCTACTGTGTGCGTACAGTCTGAAATGTGGCAGACATGGTTGCTTGGGAAAGTGAGCCTGTATAAATTCATGCGCGTTTTAGTCGGAACATCTTCATAATTGTCAGGTGGAACATAAGGCGGAACAGAGCCAAGACGTCTGAGGTGAGGATGAGGAGTTGAGGGCTCCCGGGTGTCCTTGAACTTGGAGCCACGCCGTGATGTTCCCTCCTCCTCTCCTAAACACAGCCGATGGCTGCATGGCAGTAATGCGATGCAGCCATCAAGGTCGGGGAGAGGCTGGCGAGGAGCAAGGTCATCCCTTTCTTTCCTGTTTCCATGAATGAAGCTGCCAAGAAGAGGAGGTTAAGTCCAACTGCTGCCAGCAGCCGGGAAACACACACTGCAAGATTCTATCTGGACAGAAGAATCTTGGCCGCTTGGGGAAACAGCCATGAGGCCCAGAGCTCAGTCACATGTTCTCCCTCTGATTATGAAGGATGAGGGCCACAAGGGACTGATTGCTCAGTGGGAAAGGAGGCTCCTGTGACCTGGATGCTCGGGGAACCACTGGAACGGATGGCAGGTGAAGAACCAATCAAGTGCCCCACATAGGACCTCCTACCAGGGACTGATGCTTTGGCTTTTTCAAAACCACACGAAATCTTAAAGGGCTAGTTCGACCAAAACTCAATATTCACTCATTATCCACTCTCCACCATTGCCAAAGGGGGGCTGGGTGAAATGTTTGAGTCCACAAAACATTAGCAGAGTTTCAGGGGTAAACAGCGTTGCAGCCACATCTAATACGAGTGAAGCAAAACGGCAAGAACAGCAGAAAAAAAATAAAATAAAAATAAAATACACACTTCACTCGCTGGTCTTGTCTCGCACCTCTCAGGCGAGAGCTTGTGCCGTGTGTGCACGCAAGCGTGAACGCGGCTCCGGGCTAGTAGGGTAGCGGCGACATTTAGGCTGAAACCGCGGTGTAAATGACGCCGTTTCAAGTCACATTTGAATATCGGAGCTAACAGACGCCTGGATGACACCACAGGAGCAACATGGAGGCATTTTATGATGTTTTTCCAGATGTTTTTTTTTTAACGTTTGAAGACGTGCTTACCATTTACGTCAATTGTATTAGATTTGGCTGCCATGCTGTTTACCCCTGAAACTCCACCAGTGTTTTGTGGACTCGAAACACTTCACCCAGCCCACCCATCGACATGGCAGCGAGTAGATAATGAGTTAATTTTCATTTTCGGGTGAACCATCCTTTTGAGTTGAACTACTTAGGAATGCCTAAGGAACGTTGAGGACCAAACGAAATGCAGCAAATAACACATCTCCCACACAGGCAAACTCATTGTTCGATTGTATCATACATGTTAAGGGGCTTTTTTTTTTATCATGCTGGAGGAAATTGAAACGATTAGATGAATTCAAGTAGATTTTATGAGACTTCTCTGTCCGTGTTTGCAGGCAGGTTTGTGGGAGGCATTTCCGGCTGCCTCCTCATCCACCTGCAAGCCTCCCATGCTTTTGTTATCTCCTACGATGTCGCATCTCTGCACAGTGCATTTACTGTTTACTGCCTTTATGAACAGCGCTTCGGCTATAGTGAAGGCTAAACCCCAAATTTGCCATGGGAATGTTCTGTGCCACTGCAGATTAAAAATTGCATTTCCTCAATTAACATTACTTTGTGGCCTTCATCCATCCCCTCCATCTCTTCTTTCCGTGGCTTTTCCTGTTTAAACTCCAGTTCCTGTTTGAAATAATAGGCTTCATACTTTGTGCGAATGTTTTTTTTTTTTTTTTTTTAATTAAACATGTGCTCCTCCATCCATTTTAACAGTTTGCACTCATCTGTTTGTAGGTGAGTGAAACGCTGGCATCGTCCAGCCCTGCCTCGGCTGAGCATGGAGGCTGTGTGGAGGGTCGACTGCCTAACAAACAGCTGGAGGCTCTGGAGGAGCCTCTCGACCTTCTGCCAAACAAAGACAAGCTCCAAAATTTTGGTGAGCAGTCGCCACCTGACAGCTGCTTGCTGCGGTCGATGGCACTTTCCTGGAAACCGTGTTGGACAGCTATTAGCGGGACGAGAGGTAAGTCCGCCGCAGCCCAGATGTGTGTCCCCAGACATTCCCAGCTAACCATGAGCCCACTAACGAGCTCGCTGCGAAGGCAAATAGCTGAGGCGTAAATTATTACAGTGATCGCACAGGAGAAGTCACTGACACGACTAGCCTGGCTGGACAAAAATAAAACCTCAATGTTCGGCCGAACTGATAATTAAAATGCTCCTCCTACCACGGAGAAACTAATCTCATTAAAATGGCTTGAAAGGTTTCATTTGGGAAGGTCAGGTAAAGTTGTGTTTCAGTTTTCAGCCGTTTTCCCTCCGAGCAGAGCGACATGAGCCACGGCGGCGAGATAAATACTGTAACGGGCTCCTTTTAGAAAGAAAAAAAAACACTATTTGATGCAGAATCGAAACCCCTTTTTTCATTTGATCTTAACCGTTCCCATTTGAACTGCGGCATGCGGCCTCGGCGAGATGTGTGTGTTTTGATCACATTTTCTGTGAAGAAAAGTTGGTGACAGAAATTTCAAGTAGCCTGCGTCTGTTCTTTGCCAGCTGGAGAATAAAGATGCACACATTCCCTCTGGGTGTGGGGCTGCGCATGCGGATCCCACGGAGACAGGAATGTAGTCAGTGCCAATATTAGTGATGATGCTGAGGAGAAATTTCTCCTATCAAACCCCGCTTGTCATACTAATGGCACTGAGCGAGGCTTACAGAGAGTAGTGTCACTTCAAGTGACGGTGAGGTCATTACTCTCCCCGGCTACAAATCTCAGTCATCCCAAAGAGCCAATTATTCCCGGGGTTGACAGATAACTGAGACTATAAAGTACCGTTCGGCCTTTTATTCTACTTGGTAGGTTGCTTCTATTTTGAGCGTCAACACCCCAAAGGTATTCATTCTAATGGCATGTGTTTTACCACCAGAGGGACCAAACAGAAACTAAATTGATGTTACCGCCGCAATAAACACTTGAGGGCCGGACGAGAGCGCGACGGGCTTTTATGGGAATAATAAAGGCCATTACGGGAGAATTTGCAGCGACCCGGCGTGTGCGTGAACAGCTCCAAAAACTATGATGCCAAGTCGGTACAGCAGAACAAAGGGGGAAGCTTTTATTGACGTGTTCATTCACCACACGAGGGAGAGTAGCGTTACACGGACACAGCGTGTAATGCAGTTTTAATCTGCAAGGAGGAATACGCGCAGTCTGTGTGTGTGTGGCTGAAAAGCCTCGCCAGGGCAGGATTGACCTGAGGGACTTTCATTAGCCTCACATAACCAGGCCAGAAGCTCGGGAGGCCAGGTTACACCTCAAACCAGATGACAGCATTAATCTGGCCACACCATCCCTCCCCTCCATCTGGCGAGACGGTCGAGCAACAGGAGAAAAGCAGCGAGGATGCCTCTCACTCCTCAATGAATACTAATCTCTCATTTCTTCTCAGACCAAAAAAAACAAAAAAAACGTACACACACACACACACACACGCACACACAATTCTATCCTTTACCCGTCTCTCAAGCCATCATCTGACATTTTAAAACTAACCTATCACCAGTGCATCTTGGCAGAAAATCCATCCAACAGTGTGACAGCACGCACACACACACCCACACACCCACACACACACACACACACACAGACGCACAAAATCTCCTATTGCTCTACTATAATAGCCATACAGGACTATAATCTTCCCAAGCCTTTGCGCAAAACTCATCTGCCCCCACCACACCAGCCCGTTTCCTTCCTGCACTACAAAGCTAAAAGACAAAAAAAAAAGAAAAGAATAAAGAGTCAAAAGGGGGCGCTCACACCTTTTACCCTTGAAAACCAATCATCCTTTTTGAATAAAAAAAAAAAAAAACAGAACCAAAAAAAAAAAAAACACACACACTGTAAAATGCTGATGAAACTGCCGTCACTGTTCCGACAACGCATCTCATTGAGGAGACCAGCGTAACCGTGATGAATTACAGAAACCGCCTCAGAATGTTAACGCAGCTCCTCCGCGGGCGTGACGTGCACGCCGGCGTTAATGGGGCCGCTCGTGTGTCAAACCTCAAAATAAATTGGCAAATCAAATGTCACCGGAGACAGTTAGTTAGCAGTCTTAGCCCAGCGTGAGTTTGTATACCAGCTCTCCCAAGTTCACAAACTGGTTTCTAGCAGAGCAAAGGTTTCACTGAAAGAGAGAATGCACCTCATTAGTGTGTGCCATTTTTCCCAGCGTGCACCTGGTCTAAATCATCACGACCCTCACCTACTCTATCTACCGAGATGCATCATTTATAGACTGCCATCAGCAGGGATGCCGGCGGATGGCTGAAATGCAGCACACCTCATTTGGATGCATTTCCTTTGCAAGAACATCTGTGGTTGAGATGCGATACCAGGAAGACCAAAGAGCAAAGCTGCGATCTAATTGGCAGAGTGGAGGGACCGATGCGGACGAGGTCTCCACTCTGGTGGCCACGCCGATCTGGTCAACGGCATCCACATCATTAGTCTGGTGAAGACGGAGCGCGGATGGGCAGGTGATAGCGAAGCACAAATGTCACGCGCTCGGCTTCGCCAGCGGCCCCAAGATTCCGCGCAGTGTCACCGATCCTTTATGTTTAATTGCGCTCAAAGCGCCGCGACCTGGGCTCAGATTGATCCGACCAAACCAAACAGAATAAACAAAAAGGCCCGATAACTGCACGTCTTAGCGAGCAGTGGGAGTTAATGAGCTCAAATGCAGTTGTGTCGCCGGGGTGAGACATGGTCGCCGTTAATCCGGCGTTGCTAATGATGTGCCAGTTCCTACTGTAAGTGCACGGTACAAATAAAATGCAGAGTGTCATTTCAAACCCTATATCTATGTCCAATGTGCAACACAAAAACCCTTTAAGAAGAAAAATAATCAGCATTGCTGAGACGGAGACCGACGGCGGCAAATTCTCTCTTCCGTGTTTCTGCTTCCAACCTGCTTAATTCAGATGGTGATTAATACAAAGAGTCAGCCGTTACCTCATGAAAATGAATAGCAACAACTCGAAAAGATGCCCACTTACACTACAGGCAGCAGCAGCTAGACTCGGCTTAGCTTTTATGGCATTATCGTCAAACATATTTCTACTACAAGTCTGTGTTTTCAAAGCCTGTCAAATCCGTCTACATCTGACAGAAGAGGAAGGCCGACTTAGCTGATTTTGATGTCGCACAGTGAAAGCCGACCAAATACTGCTGCAGAAAGATGTAAATATGTAATCAGATAAGGAAAATTCATCCTCAAGGGTTTTGCTTATGCAAGTGCAGCGGATTGGCGGTCATAAACTTTTAGCGTCAGTCCTGGCACCGTTCGGGATTGGACCATCCCTTAATGGTTTGTAATAAATACTCTAAAACAGTGGTTCCCTAAATGTCGGCCACGGCTCCCTGCTGGGCCCTGACAGTACTGCACATGGGCCAGAGGTCACAATAAATTTAAAAAAAAAAAAGGGGGGTTGAATTTTTAATTCATAATCAAGTTTTAAACTACCACATAATAGCTATGATTGAGCTTTAGCATTCATTCATCATTTGTCTGACAGACACAATGATCCAGAACATGTTTTATAATACCTCCTCACTGGTGGGGATCATTCGTGTGTCAAAGCCGGAGAATCAACCACAGCAAGCGGATCCAAAGACGCTGAAACTGCCACCGTGCAAAAGAAGGGGAGGACTCGCAGAAAGTAGGAGGACCTATCGCTGGGATTTCCAAGTGTGGGACATGAAGACCATCCTGCCTGCCTGTACACTTGAAGGTTCTAGCCAACGAGACCTTGAAACCACACAAACTGGAGAAACTAAACACGGCCGACTCTTCATCCAACTCTTTATGTCGCTGCCACTGTTCAAATCGCTCCTCTGGCTTCTAACTTGGACACCTACATCTTATTCAGACTTGAACCTTGCTTCAGGGCACTTGCTCGGGATGTTCTCTCCTGACTAGATCCTTGCTTTTATTGCCGAGCTCTCACACGTAAGTCGCTTTGGATGAAAGCGTCTGCTAAATGAATTGTAGAATTGTGGAATCCAAGCCCGAGGATTTATTTTTTTATTTCTTTATTTATCTATTTATTTTTAAGAACAAGCTGAGAGAGTGTGTCTGAGCCGCAGGAAAGCACGCTGGCTGAGCCAACTGCAAAAACCAAGAAGCCACATATCATTGCAGAAGATGGGATTTAAAAAAATACGGTTGGAGTGACGATTGGCAAGAAAGCAGCTTCTCGACTTAACACGATCTCTCTATCTGACGACACACCTAAGACGCGAGGAAGCGGCTCGTGAGCAGAGGACGAGCTTCCGGGCGCTCCGGGTTGATGACTCGACCGACATTTCCAGCCTGTCAAATCAGCACGAACACGACGGAGAAGCAGGCGGCGATTTTTCTGCTCTGCAAACACACGAGGGCAGGAGGCGATTTTGAGAGTCTGAATGAAATGATGGCTACCAGCGAAAGCGTGCGGGGCCAAGCGCTGGCGGGGCTCCGGCCATGGTGGGCGGGGGGGGGCAGGGGGATCAAAGACGAGGCCCCGCTTGTACAGCTGTTCGCTGCAGCATCACAGGGCCACTGGCCACAAAGATGATGAATGTGGATTTAAAGAGGCTTCTGGGTGAAGCAGTGAGGAGAGCAAAATGCCATCAAAAATTGCCCGTTTCCCAAACCGTACATGCCGAGAAGGGAGGCGACCACCAGCAGCTTCTCCTGCACAGTCGAGTCTGGTGGCCTTCTGGGCGGTGGGGCGCTCGCTCGCCTTCTTGAACTGGGCATCAACGGACGCTTGAGTCTGTGACCCTCTAAATTGGCATATTTGGCCAACAGTTTTGGCCTCTTAAACTGATTTAAGCTAGAAGAAGAAACGCAGCAACAATGTTTCATGTCCACGGTAAGACGGAGGCCGCAGTCGGGACGCTCGAGAACCTGTGCGAGTTTCTCAGCAAAGAGGAGCGGCTGATTCCGGCGTCCACGGCAGGTGTCTCCGGAGAGCATCCGCAAATCCTGAGGATGCAGCTCTGGGAGAGTAACACAGCTGGATTCAAAATCCATAATCCATGTGTCCCCTCTAATGAGGATTCTATGAGGTCTCAGGAGCAGCAGGACAGCCCGGTGGAGTGGTCTGGTGATGCCGCTTTAAACCTCATCCTCACTCACAAGCACTCGACACAATTCTGGATGCACACTTGCCTAGATTACACTCATCTGTCTTAAAAGGCGTTGATATTTCTGATACCCTTCGGAGCAACTTACACGTGTGAGACCGAATTTTCAGCACATCTGGCTGAGGCTGATCTCAAGACCCTGACAACTGCTATGCAGCAACATCATCGGGGTGAGTTGTAGGCGAGACAATGTAATTAGGGCTGCCATTAGGGCTGTAATTAACCAATTAATAAATGACTGATCGACTATTGAATTAATCGCCAGCTATTTCGATAATCGATTAATCATTTTGAGTCTTTTTTTAAGAAGAAAAAGTCCAAATTCTCCGATTCCAGCTTCTTATATAAGAATATTTTCTGGTTTCTGTTTTGGGTTGTGGACTGCTGGTTTGAGGACGTCTTCTTGGGCTTTGGGGAACAGTGATCAACGTTTTTCACCATTTCATAGACCAAAAAATTGTTTGTTTTTATTTGCTTTTTTTTTTTAATCAGCAGCAGTCAAGTATCAGCAGCACTAAAAGCTGTATACACTGCCTCTTTGTTGGGGCTAGTTATGATATCACTAGAATTTTGCTTTTATTCTATTTATTTATTAAAATTTTTTATTTGTTGGTGCATTTCCATTAATTTCAAGCACTAAACTTGCAATAAAAATGGGATTTTTAAAAAGGAAACCAGTCAGTTGTTCATTTTCAAAGAGCCTTTTCTTTTCTCTGTTTACTGCTGCTCTTCAGAAAAACAGAAGTATTTCTTATCCGATTGCTCGATCAATCGATGCGATAATCTATAGAATACTCGATTACTAAAATAATTGATAGCTGCAGCCCTAAATGTAATGTTAACCAAGGTGAGATTCACAGCCAGTGTATAGAGATAAGATGTTTGCTGGTGATCTCATAGGCTGGAGTAAATCTAATGATAACTCGCGTTCTTGTGAGTGACATCATTGTTGTTGGCCATTTAATGCCTCTGGTATGATGCAGCAGTGTGGCCAGCTGTGATAGTAATATCAACTGAATCAGAACTCATGTTTTGAAAGACCTATGCAAGGGTTGGTTTGATGCTCACAAAGTTTTTTTTTTCTTCATGTTGATATTACTTAACATTTTCTGCATTTATTATCTAGTGCAAAACGGCAAGGATATGGCCTGAACAAACCACTATTTTTGCGCTTAATTTCTTACATTTGCAGCTTTACAAATTATGTGTATGTGGATTAGTTCATTCGCCCCGCCTTGCCTTCTTCACATAGTGTTCTGAAATTCCAAAAAAAAAAAAAAAAATACATATAGGGAAATCTTCATTCACACTTAACCCGTTTGGTCCAGTTAAAACAGATTCCACCCTGTTTGCCCTGTTAGTGGGGATAATTCACGCCGGTGGGAAAGCTGTTGACGGAACCCCAGTACAGACCAGGCAGCCATAGGGACTGACTGACCGACTGACCAGGCCACTCCTGGTGAGAGCACGATCCAGCCTTGATCCGACCCAGCTGACAGCGGAGCGGGGCTGTAAAAGCAGCCACGACCAGGACTCTGTGTTTACTTCCAGGATTTTCCCCCCACAAGGAACTATCTGACCAATTTGAGCGCATTCTCCTCAGATGTCACGAATTTCGGCCCGCTTGTGCGTCCCCTCGCGCGAACTCGGACCAAACTTGAGGTGGTTATGCAACAATGTAACACGTTGGTCCGTGATTCAGACCAGAGCTAATGAACTATGGGTGTGAAAACGCCCCGAGTCTTGCGTGTTGATCAGAGTCGTCGTTACAGGTTTGGGTGGGCTGCAGAGTTTCAGGGTTCAAACCGGGCCGCGATTTTTACGTTGGGGAGTAACTGCTCTAAAAGAACACACATAGGCAGACTGCTATGTTTCAAAAACGAGTATAATCTGTGTAGAGATTTTTAACCAGTGAGGCAGCAACGTCTCTTCAAGGCAGGAATGGTGGAGTACATGTGAGACGCAATGTGTAACCTGTACAAGAATCTATTCTATATTGTGGCACCACACACTCAAATTTAAGGAAGGGGTGACACAGAGCAGGGGCAAAGGCTTGGTGTGATTTAAATGATTTAAATGGCACACATGGGTTTTTTCAAAGGACAGAAACCTGAGTCCAAAACAGGGTCCATCATTTGTTCCTTCATTAAGAAATATCTGTCTGACAGTTACTGATACGCAAGTGTGGTTTCATTTTTTTTGTGTGTGTGTATTATTGTTGCAAAGTCACTATCAATTATTCTCACTTTCACAAAACCACGTGTATCAGATGTAATATTGCACAGCAAGCCAATCACGGTTTCCAGCTTAGGCGCTGTACAAAGTGACAGACACAGACAAAACATCTCCAGATGACGAGTGCAGCACTATGAAAGCCCTCCGGGAGAGATGTCAGAAAACATGAGCCATTAGCCCCATATTTTAACAATTACCTTGTCTCATGCCTGTAGACAACAGCCAGTTTCAAAGCCCCCAGCGTGCAACACTTTTTATTCCAACATGTTGTCTGATCCCCGTCCTATATCCTAGTGTTTATTCTTCTGCCTGAGACACTGACAGATTTTTTTTTTTGGGAATCTTGTCGTTTCATGGGCCGATATCAGAGAGAATCGTGGACCCGCTGCGGTGGAGCTTGTGCAGTCGAGCGTCTGGGACCGTTCACATACCGACCGCTGCATTCGCGGCGAGAGAAGCGGGAAGTGTTTGCACGAGACAACATTTCCCTCATCCGAGTTTTTTTTTTTTTTTTTGCTTTAGTGGTTCCCCACTCAGGAGAGATGCTCCGGGATGATTAGCATTATAGGACGGTTAGATAAGATGTGCTGCGGATGGCAAATCACTAATGCAATGTAGTGTTACGAACATCAAAGCGCACCACTCAGTAAGCAAAATGCTGATTGGTGCGTAATATAATGATAATGGTCTTTTCTTTCAAGTTTGGGGGGGCGCGGGGGGCGGCGCGTAGAATGTAACGGGCATCAGCTAGAATGTGCATGGCGAAAATCTAATTATGCCTTGCATTATCTTGATAACTGTATAAAAAAAATAATAAAAAAAAGAAGGGCGGAATTCGAGAGCGCGTGAGCGCAAAAATCCGCGCGTGAGTCCTCGCTGTTGTGATGGTGCTGGGGCATGCAGGAGGCTGCTGACTGCGACCCCCTCGATCGCCGTGGGTTTCACTCTTCATGTAAGCAGGCGCGAAAAATCTGTACCGCATCACCGCTAATAAAGTCCCTCATCAAAGTGCTTGCTGTCATCACCTTCCTCAAAGTCACATTAGCTCGATGAGCCGGCGCCAAAAGAACCCCCAATCAACACCTGTCACCCTCCGCCACCGTCACTGTCACGGAACGCTCAACGCTCGGCTCGTATGACGGTCCGATACATCAGTGACAGCGGGGAATTGAACACGCGGCATCTGTTGTGCGGAGGAACTTCAAAATCTGTGCCCTCTTTATTGTGTGGCGAGCACGAGCCAATTAATTTGACCTAGTTACATGGGAGAACCCTTTAGGTATCACCGGGTCTTTCCGCATCCAATCAGTGCCTTTATGTCTGCGGGGGTCTTGTGTGTGTTCATGCTACACAACGTGGACCTGGGTCAATTACGGGCTGCCTCATCCAACACCCACACTAAGGTATGTGTCAGCCTAACAAATGCAACCGTGCACGTCAACCGATTTGAGCCCGGAACGATGAATTCGGCTCGATAAAGTGACAAAGGCCGCGCGGAGTGTCGGCGTTTGCTCAGCAACAGCTTGCGCTAGTGGCAGGGAAGAATGATGGCCGACATCTTTGCTTCACAGCTTATTAGTCTGCAGAGGAGGAGAGGGCTAATTATGTAGGAGTCCTTCTCAGGCTCCGGAAGACTTTGACCGAATTGTAACCGCGACAAAACACGGCCATTATGTACTAAACTAAATTCCTACACCACAAATCCTGAATATGATTTTGGGTCTCCTCAAAGACATGTCAAAGTTAGCGTCATCCAAATGACACCACACAGTAAATATGCAACGGGTGCGCCACCGTAGGAGGGCTTTCTGATCCATATCTATATATCCAATTGGTTTTTGTTTTGTTTTTTTATTGATGTCTATGGACATAACACTCAATAGCAATCACAAAATCTGCCGCAGTTGTGTTCTCTCGGGTTCTCTAGAGCAGTGATTCTTAACTTGTGGTTCATCACCCAGTCTTGTTCCAAAAAAAAAAAAAAAAAAAAGTTCAGAAAATTCTTGTGCTTTTATTTTGAAGGGCGGCGACCCACCAGTTGAGAACCACTGCTCTCGAATGAACCGCATCACAGCTCTTCACCATCAAGTTACCCGCGCCTGACGTTCATCTCAGTGCCAATACTGAGAGGCCGTGACTCACACAGAAAAATGAATGACCTTAATGTTGTTATATTTCCACTGGGGTGTTGTTATGACCTTGTGCAAGTAACTCTGCCTTTCTCTTTTTTTTTTTGTCCACAGTCCTGAAGACGCAGCCATTGTTGCTCATACCAAAGTCAGTTGGACCATACTGACATTTTCTGTTTAGAGCAGCTTTTTAAAATATTTACTCAAGCTTATTTCACTGTGATTTTTTTTTATTTACTTTTTTTAACCACACTGTTATGTCCATCTACAAGTAAAACTTCAAAGTCAGCTGGATTTGCTCCTCCGGCCGTGGCTGACTTATCTGTCCTCTAGATCTCTGGATGATTGCGACTGTGTGAGACCACAATACACTGGTAGCCAGTGAGAGCAGGGAGAAGCTTTGCCCTGATAGTTAATTTTCACGCAGCACCCTGCCAGGAACGCCGCTTCTTCCAGCGCTGGACCATAACCATCTAATTTCTTGTTTAGTTAATCATGCAATACATAATCAGAATTACCCTAAGCTCTGTGCGTTATTCTCTGAAAAGGGATATGGCTGGCTCGCAAACACGAGATTCCACCAGAGCCAAGTGGCTCCCGTCTCATTATAAACCCGCCATCGCTGAACACAATCAGCTGAGGACATGACCACATTTTAATGGCCGGCCCCAAAGAGACGACTGCATTGCTACTGGAGGGGTGAGGCTGTCCTGCTAACCTCGCTCTACATTCAGAGTGTTGTGGGGTCACCTTGTCACGCACCTCGGGCCAGCCGGAGCCATCTGATTGGCAGCGGTGGAGATAAAGCTTGGACATGCTGCACCCAGTGTGACTGAAATGTGATTTACAGTCGTTAATGGTTATAAGACATTTCAAAAATTTGTGGACCGGCTTGTCTCGGGGCATCAGAGAGGGTCCGAAGTATTAACAAATCTGTTTTAGCATTAAGCGGCCAATTAGCTACGGGTCTTCTCATGCAAGGCTAATGAGCTGCTCTCCCCGGCAGAGGCTATTTCACTCACTTGTTAAGTCAGTCAGTCAGACAGACAGGCGGGCAGGCAGGCAGGCAGACAGGCAGACAGACAGACAGACAGCGGGACGGACACAAGCGTTTATCGCCGTAGTTCCTTCTTTCGCTGATTCCAAAGTTTGCGTCAGGCAGGATTGGCTTTGGCGGGCTTAACTGCTGCCAGAAATGTGAGGAGAAATCCATCATGCAAAAGGGGAAGAAATCCCTCTTTATTCAATCAGCAGAACAGTTGGTGGCCGATGCTGCTCATCAGCCAGCTCCGAGCGCCCTCCATTCTATTGTGTCACTCCGTTTCGCGGTCACGCCAAACCAAAGCGCCAAAGATTTCCACCCGTCAAGGAGAACCCCTCTGAGAGATTTCAGGATTCCGAAGTGAAAGAAAGTCATGAAACTCCGGCTTTCTCCAAAGGAACCCCGACGTCATTGACACAAGAGGCTGCGACCTCCTGCGACGTCTACAGTGCAGGAAAGACAACATCATGGGAAGAACTGATGCAGCAGCTCGGCTGACAGACACCAGACTGGCCCAGTCAGAGGAGCCTTCAGGGCCCCTTTGAGTGGAGAGTAACAACAGCTGATGGGAAAGAAGAAAACGCACCATATTCAAACACGCACATCAAATATTTTAGTGCTCGCGTGAATTAAGCCACACGCTTAGGTTCGGCTGCAGGGTCGAAACTTACAAAGGCGAAACCTCGCAGCCTGCTGATGGAGAAATATCAGCAAATCCTCATCGACCAACACCTGCAGGGCCTGTTATGAGTATGATTAGCGTTTCTCTCTGTCTCAAGTCTGACTGATTATTGGAGATTTTATGACCGTTGCCAGATCATTGTTGTCATCTCTTACGCATCAAATGCCAATGTTGCATGAAAGGTCCGGAACCCGTGCGAGGGTGGTATTAATAAGTCACTCTTATTGTGAGAGCTGGGACTTTCCTCGGCCAGATTTCTCCCAGCAGCCATCGCACTCTCCCAGGTAAAATCCTGCTTTTATGGTATTTTTAACCTCACAGGGGACAATAACTATCAGGGAGAAAAGGGAAAGAAGGGGGGAAAAAAAAAAAAGCAACAACATTTGACTCCCCCTGAAATTCATTTCAGAGCAGTCAGCCGTGCAACAACATTATGCCCTCTTAAGATGAGGAGGAGCTGCTCCGCTGTGCTTTAAAAGGGGACCTCTGGTTAAAAACATGGGCAGCATGCCACAGCGGAATTCACAGCAATCAAAATTACATATTTCATGAATCGGCGGCGTGCTTGTTCCTCCTTTCCCCGAGTTATCTTTTCTCCCTCCCACCCCCCTCTCCTTCTTCTTCTTCTTCTGAAGGATGAGAGAAGGCTTCCAAACACATCTTTCGCATCGGCTAATAGCATCTCATAACTTGGGAGCCTCCTGGGAAAAGGAGCCTGACTGCGGCGCCTCAGACAGTTCAGGATCTGCAACCCAGCCGAAGCAGATGGAATGTTAATGCGTCCGCGCGTGTGTGTGTGTGCGTGTGCGCATACCCTACATACCCTAATAAACAGCGAGAAAGACAGAGGGGAATCGGGA